>JBBMOL010002289.1:0-26258 GCA_037954665.1 Laguncularia racemosa | reverse complement strand
ATTTTTTCCCTTTTCGGGGATAAAGGAAGTAAGTTTTTTTCATGCAATACGATTGTTGCTTGGTTTTCTTTTATGACTACCCATACATGCTTTGCATCTATGATGATGGTATGATGAGTGATTTCGCATTTTGTGATACGAACCACGCCAACCCGTGACGAAACCCAATACCAATACGTTTGGAAATTTGTTGCCTAAGACGCCCAAACACCTAAAGTGGAAACCACAACCCGTTGTCTATAAGCGAGACAAGAACCTTGGTATAAAAATGAAGAGCCACAATCGTGATGAAAGACCGATTGATAAGTTGGGATGAACGCCACAAAAATTAATCCGATAAGTTTTGATTTAGTTCTTGAAGAACCAAGAGAGGTGCCTCTCAAAAGTGTTTAATGTTCAAAGATGTAAATTCTTAGTTGTTCTAAACCCTAGGAGCTTTTATACTAGGGTTACAATTCGTGAAAAACAAGTCCAAAACGACGTAGCTTAGATAAGTTGCGTTAAAAACACGAAAACAGAACAAGCTGGCCGGCAGGGGATACACGGCCGTGTACATGACCGTGTACTTTGGCTGTGTACTTTTCTGTGCACATTCCGGTCACATACACGACCGTGTACTTCTGTCGTGTATCTTTCTGTAGATTTGCTTGTCTCCATACACAGCCATGCCTTTTAGCCGTGTTCTAGCCGTGTATGATTCTGTGCAATCTTGGAATTCCTATACGGCCGTGCCTTGAACATATACGCCCTCTTCAACCCGTTTCCGGTGTGACTTGTATAAAAGCAAGGGTCTTCCCATGGTTGTTCCAATCCGTTCCAACTTCATGATTGCTCCAATCCTTTCCGGCTTCATGGACAACCTTTATCAACTCGTTAAGTGCCTCCTTAAATTGTTTCACTTGATTTCTTGTGATCGGTCCAGGCATCACTTCAAAGGATCCACATTTCTTCTTCCGCTTGGCTCTCATCATGGATCTCATCATTCCCCTCCTCTTGAAAAGGATTTGTCCTCAAAATCATTGCTTGCATCAAATGGACTCAGATCAGTAACATAAAATGTGACACTACTGGATACTCACTTGGTAAATTTTTCTTGTAGGCATTATCATTGATTTTCTCAGCATCGGAAATGGACCATCTCCCCTAGGGTTCAACTTGGATCTCCTCTGCAATGGAAAACTCTCCTTGTGAAAATGTACCCAATCCCAATCTCCAGGCTGAAAAATCTTGGGTCTCCTATCCTTGTTCACCCTTGAAGCGACTCAGCATTTTGTTTTACAATCTTAATCTTTACCTGTGCATGTAGCTTTCTCACGAAATCTGCCTTAGAATCAGCATCAAAACTCACAGACTTGTTAAGGGCAATGGTAATAAATAAATAGAACCAATGGGTTAAAACCATACACAATCTCAAATGGTGAAAAATGAGTAGTGCTATATAAAGCCCTGTTATATGCAAACTCCACAAATGTAGACAATCCTTCCAAGTCTTAATGTTCTTCTCTATGATTGCCCCTAACAATTGAATTAAAGTCCTGTTAACCACATCAATTTGCCCATCAATTTGTGGGTGACAGATAGTCGAAAACATTAGTTTAGTTCCCCACTTTTCCCACAATACTCTCCAACAATGACTCGAAATCTTTACATCCCGATCACTAACAATTTTTACTAGGTATACCATGGGGACGCACTACCTCTCTAAAGGACAAATCAAAAATGTGTATAGCATCATCAGTTTTATGACAAGGATGAAATGAACCTTTTTAGAAAACCT
The DNA here is from genome assembly GCA_037954665.1 of Laguncularia racemosa. NCBI lineage: Eukaryota > Viridiplantae > Streptophyta > Magnoliopsida > Myrtales > Combretaceae > Laguncularia > Laguncularia racemosa. Next base: position 24,481 of record JBBMOL010002289.1, on the reverse strand, counting down.
ATCCACAACCACAAAAATAGAATCTCGATCATGCCTAGGCCTAGATAATCCTAACACAAAATTATGGACATGTCTATCCAAGGCTCATGAGGAATGACACTATAATCAAAATAACCAATCTAAGAAGTCATCTAAACAAGGGGAAAAGGATGACGATACTTTAAACCGTAAAGGGTTTTTGATGGCGCGGCATCACACCCCATTCTCCATGACCCATCCTTCTTAGGCATTGCACATGGACTCAAGCTCTATCTCACGTACCCCTTTTCCATTAGTTTCATCAAACTGCCCTTTGGAGTTCCTTTGTCTCCTCCGGATTTTCCCTATAAGTTGGTTTGTTTGGAATCAATGCTCTAGGTACAAGGTCAATCTGGGCTCAATACCGAATAGGTGGTAATCCCTTTGGAATCTCTTCAGGAAGACATCTTCAAAGTCCTGCACAAGAGACACAACCACACTAGGCAAAGCATTAGATAATTCGTTTAGTAGTCAAACATGTTTCCTTAAAAAACCAGAAACAACATAGTTGCCTCATCATTAACGCTCTCCTTACTACACTCGCTCTTGCCACAGAACTCTCCTTTTGCAAGGCTGTCCTCTCCTTTTCACTCACCACCAAAGTTTATTCCCCTTCAACTTGGCCTCTCACACTCTTTCCAGCCTTCCTCTCTTTTTTTCCCTTTTGATCTTGACTTTTATATTCCTTTTCTTTCTCATTGTCTTTTTCTCTCTCACTCTCCCCTCTGTTTTTCACTCACCTTATTTTTTGCAAAGACTGTTGTAGCTGCAACTGGTCCTCATACACTTGTTTAGTGTTAAGGGTTTAAATTAAAGCTTTTCCCCTATGAAAAACTATCTTTTTAGAAAACCATCAGAAAAACCTTCCACAAATTGCCATGGCCTCCCCAATAACCATGACAGCTTCTTTTTGGGCACAAAAATCACATAACATCCATCCATACCTACCAATGCAAAACCAATAAAGGGCTTGCTTACTCACCTTAGTCTCACCAATCATTCAACCCTGCAATTTATAGGATAGGGGCTAACTTTTTGACCCCAGCCTTTCAACAATAAAATGCTCACTACGGGGGCAACCCCCCCAAACAAAAATTAAACTACAAATTGATCTCTTAGATAACATCTAGTATAAATAGTTCTCTTTTTGGACCTCCTCTTTTTCTTCACCTGCACTTTCAAAGCTCGCTTCACTACTGCCACTACCTTCCCATTGCAGGCTCCCATCATCACTAGCATCCTCTAATGGGGCATACATCTTTCACTATCCCCCTTGTTTATACTCTCCATCTCACGCAAAAACACACACACCCTATTTGGACATTGACTAGCAATATGGCCTCTTAGCTTGGCATTTAAAAGCATCTAATTCATGATTTCCTAGAAAGTAAAGATTCAAGGTAACCCTTTGTTACCAGGCGTAGAACCCGCTTGCCTCAGCTCCCCTTTTTGATTTGGTGGGTAAAGGACTTTTCTTCTTTCTTCCCATTGTTGGGTCTTCCAAGTGGATGAACCATACCCGTGGAAACCGTGCATTACTAAAACCTTTTCCTCTTATTCTTGGTTCTCGAACCTTTATAGCCATGTGAACCAATATCCTCCAATACTACATAATGCCTGTAATTCAACCACATTTTGGATTTCTCCTAAATCAACCCAGTCAAGAAACCTTAGCCAATGTAGCCTCTCTCTCCACCCTACATTCGCCCTAAACCATATTGACGTGTTCCATCTCCATTAAATACTCATCTACACTTCGGCTTCCCCTGCCTCAGATTTGCAACTTGAAGGCAAATCACTATAGTACATACGCAGGCACATACGCTTCTCATCACCTCTTTTTCACCTTCCCAAGACTCATAGGTGGCACGCCACTCCATCTCCTTTTCAACATTAGTTTATCCCACCACACTATAGCATAATCCGAAAATTCATGGCAGCAAGTTTTACCTTCTTTCTCCCCACTATATTTGTGGTAAACAAATACCAATCTCCCGCCTTTTTTCTCCTATATAAGTATGCCTCGGGAATCATTCTTCCCTTTTGGAAAGTAGGAATCGTCATCTTTATGCACTCAATTGATCATCCCTCTATTCCTATCTCCTCTATCTTCCCAAACATTCTCTATTTCCTCTATCCGACCACTATATCCTCTAAAACTCCTGACATGAAGGCTCATCCTAAGTCATCATCCGCATTTCTTCTCCCCCCCTCGGATTCTCTCCTAGAACGACCTCCCTCTTACCGCCCTTGGAATACCATTTGTGGAGCTCTCTAGTCTTTTTGCTTACGTCTCATGAATTTGTACCATTCCCCTCTTGGAATATCCTCTCATCTCACCCCACAACCCTCAATTACTAACCTAGCATCAAGCCTTCCCTCTCACCTGCAGGAAGAAATATTGTCCCTCGACATTGTCCCTTTGCAGAAAAAGATTAGTAACTAACACAAATATATATATAATTAAACTCACGATACCTCCCTTACGTGTTTCGCATCAAATGATTGATATCACACAGACCACTCGTGATTCTCACAAATAATGATGAAATTCCCCAACCTTGTTTTCCCCCCGCTACTCGCCAATATCCTCTTCTCAATTCTTCTTGGAACTAACCCGAACTACACCAATTTACTTCCGTAGAATTCAAAACAACTCTAAGGTTCGTAAATTTTCCTCTATTTTCTATCCGAATTTTTTTTTTGTCTTGGTTGTTGCTCCTTGGATCACGTTTATTCTTTTCTTTTTTTTTTTTGTCGGATTTTTTTTTTTTTTACATCGCCTAGTCGATATTACTCTATCAAAATACAGATCAATAGTACAAAATTGAATGCGATAATTGATATGAACGATTGGAGTTAGGGTGTTTTGATATACCGTTCCTCCAACCGAAACTTGATGTTTTGACAAACCTAAGTTTTTCTCTGATACCAAACTGATACGAACCACGCCAAACCCGTGACGAACCCAATACCAATACGTTTCCGAATTCGTTGCCTAAGACGCCCAAAACACCTACATGGAAAACCAGTGACACATTGTCTACAGCGAACAAGAACCTTGGTATAAAAAAAGACGACCACAATCGGGATGAAAGACCGATGATAAGTCGGATTGAGCGCCACGGAAATAATCTGATAATTCAATTTAGTTCTTGAAGAACCAAGAGAGTGTGCCTCTCAAAAGTGTTTTAATGTTCAATAGATGTAAATTTCTTATTGTTCTAAACCCTAGGAGCTTTTATACTTAGGGTTACAATTCGTGAAAAACAAGTCCAAACGACGTAGCTTAGATAAGTTGCGTAAAAACAACGAAACGAGAACAAACTGGTCGGTAGGGGATACATGCCGTGTACACGACGTGGTACTTTGGCCTGACTGTTTCTGTGCACATTCCATGTCACAACACGACCGTGGTACTCTGGTTGAGTATCTTTCTGTGGATTTGCTTGTCTCCAACACGCGTGCCTTTTAGCCGTGTATCTAGGCCGTGTATGATTATTCTCAATCTTGGAATTCTTACACGGTCGATGCCTTGAAACAAACCCGCCCTCTTCAAACTCCGGTTACCCGGTGTGACTTGTATTAAAGCAAGGTTCCTTCCCAATGTTTGTTCAATCCGTTCCAACTTCATGATTGCTCCAATCTTTCGGCTTCTGGATAACCTTTATCAACCCGTTAAGTCCCTCTTGAATTGTTTCTCTTGATTTCTTGTAATCGATCCAGGCGGCACTTCAAGAGGATCCACCATTTCTTCTTCCGGCTTGGCTCTCATCATGGATCTCATCTTTTTGGAAGTCGTTGTTGATAGATCTGTAGACATTTTGAACTCCGTGATGCATGCATGATTGATGTCATGAGTAGCTGCCAACAAGTGAATCGATAGTTAGGGTTTGACATGAATATTTGGGACTTTGATTTTGTGGGTTTCTTGAACAAATGTTGTTGTGTTTCTTTCCCAATCTTTTCTTAAAAACCCAAGTTATGAGGCCCATTTTTTTTCGATGACTAAACTATTCACACCTAGCTTCTTAGAATCAAGATTCGAACTTTATCGTTTGAGGATGCTTTGGGTGTGTTGTAGTTACATTTTTAGCCTTCCAAGAAGGTAAATTGATAATTTATACTAAAGCCACAAGACCTGATTTTGAGTTTCCTTGGTAATTTGTGCATGTATGAGAGGGGTAGATACAAAAACCAGGTACACGATCATGTACCTTGGTTGTGTATCCAACTGTGCTTCTTTCTCCTTTTTTCAGAAAACCCAATGCAAGTTCTATTATTTTCTTTATGTAATTAAGACCCTAACCTATTTTGAGACCATTGTGTTTGATTCAGATGGGCAAAAAGACTTGTCAGTTAAACCGAAGTTTACCAAGAAGAAGAGACCACCCTTGCTAAGCGAAAGCGGGATGGTGCTAGTTCATCCCCCGCTCCACCCCCCCGAAGAGTTGCGGATGAGCCATGGAGCAAGAAGCGGTTTTAAATTTCTCTCACAGAAACCATTTGGCGCACATCCATATTTGGGATTGGGGCATGCTGGAAGGGTATGGATTAGTTCAACCAATCAAGGAGATCCTTGCCACCGGACCATGGGAAGTCCTTGTTCCCATTTAAGAACTAGCGTATAGGGATGTTACTCTTGAGTTTCTATCCACTATGCAGATACAGAAGACAGAAATTGAAAAAGGTTTTGGGACAACTCTTTTAGTTTTGAATGTACGGGTGTTAGCACAACTGTACTATCCGCCAGTTCTGTTCTCTAATGGGATTCTACACTGAAGCTTTTACCCAGACATTTGAGTTTCGGGTTTACATTGTAGTTGGCTCCCAACGTTAACACTCAGGTATGTTGGGGGGAGTTGACCGGAAACCTGGATCAAGAGTACTTTCCTCCAGCCCCCAAGGCCTCTTATTAAGGATGATTGCCTCAAAGTTTGTCATTGGCTCTTGAAAAAACACAATTGGAGCCCGAAAAAGCAGTAAGGGAGTTGCCCAATAACTTTAAAAATCTTTCATCTTTACAACATCTCCACGATTTACAAATTAATTTTCGGGTTGGAGTTGGCCTTTTATATATGGAGACAGGTACATGACTCTCGATCTAAGGGGATTTATGCGGCAACTTCATTGCTCATTTTGCTGAAGAGCATGGAAATTTTCCAAGACCCTTGGGCCAGAGGCCATCAATGTGCAATTAGGAAGAATCTCTAATGGGTCGTTTTCCAAGTGGGGAGTGAAAAAATCATAGGAATTCCCCGCATTTCAGCAGGCTGCATCCTTATACAAAAATCCTCAAAGGGCTGCTCCTTCCTTGTCTTCACCTGGTGAGTTCTTTTATTCCCACATCAGAGCGGGCACTTTAACCACTTGGCATCCATTGAGAAGACCCAAGGGTGAGATGAAAGTTCAACTATAGGGGTTGAAAAGAAAGAAAAAAAATTTAGAAAATTTGTAGTTCACACTTTCTAGTTGCTGGCTAAGTGCTTCCTAACGGGGTAAGCCAGTTTGCCCACTTATGCCTTTTCCTCTGAAGCTGAAGAGGATGTTGAGGCAGTGGTGAAAAGCCAAGGAAAACGAGGGAGAAAGTGAAGAAATTACAGAGGAAACCACTGAGGAAGTGGAACCGATCATTGCCAAGGGTGAGGAAAGTGATGATGAAGAGGATGAAGTAGACGAGAATGAAGATGAGGAGACTAGTTCGGAATGATAAAAGACTTTAAGTTTAACTTTTTTATTCTGTTATTCGAGGAGCTCTTTCTCTTGAGCTAGATTTTCCTTGCTGGATAAACTGTAATAATGACTAATCTCTATCTACTCTTTTACCTTTCTTTTTTTGTTGTTTTGAACTTTGCTGATCTAGGTGCTATCTGCGAATGCAAATGGTCCCATAACTTTCCTTGGCGTGCTTCATTGATATAGATGATCGACATTCCGCTAGCTTTTGCAATTAGTCCGTCCTTTTTTAAATTCCGGGGAAAGTCCTCAGTTCCTTTTTTTTTTATCTCTTTATTTCTCATTGTGTTCTTGAATGATAAAGATATTGGGGACAATGTCTCAATCTAATTTGTGGGGAAGGGGATACTAAAGAAATTTGAAAAGGGTTGTGCTGAATTGTATGAGTCATTCAAAAATTTCCCCTTTTTTTTTTTTCTTTTTGCTTGAAATCGAATTTTGAAATCATGATTGCAAATTACGTATTTATTTTAGCATTTAGTGAATGAATTCCTCTAAAAGAGTGTTGTGCATTTTCACCTTTGTCTTCTTTGGACATTGATACTTAGTCAAAGTTATGGGATTAAAATTGCTGGGGAAACTCAAAGATCTTGAGAAGCCATTTAATCTTTCATGAAAGGGCAATGAAAAAGATTCACTTGGTGATCCTTCTTAGAAGATCTCTTTAAAGTAATAATTAATGAAAGCATGTTTTACTTGAAATAAAGGATTGGTTAGTATGGGCAGGCTTTGGTCCCTCAAAAGAGCGAAATTTGACTTCGCTACTAACTAGTCAAAATAATAAGTTAAGGTAATAGAGGTTTAATGGGGTTCCTTTAAAACTTGGTCACCTAAGGTCATCTGGCCTGGGATCGGCTGACCAAGGAAATTACCGTAACAAAATGAAAAATTTCCATAAAGGAAAAAGTTGGTGGGGCATGTAACTCGAGTAATTAAGCCCATAGGAACACCCCCCAATTGGGGGGATAACGTTCGTTAACTTAGGTGACAACCCCAGGATTTTCGGCTGGAAAATAAAAACATGGGTTCCCAAGTCCAAAAACACGAACTAAAAAAAAAAAAAAAAAAAGGGGAAATTAAAAACCCCCTGAACTATTACAAAGAATAAAATCTTTAAGAGTTTAAACAAAAAGGGGAGGAACCAGGGGAAACATAGATGCAATGAACTTTCATTTTTGATTTTTTTTTAAAAAAGGGGGTTTAATTTGGGAAGATTATAGACCCCTTTGTGGGGGTTTGAAATGTACCCTTTTTCCCCTTTTGCTCAAAATTGATCTTGTGTCAAATTTTTGGTTTCATGAAACCCCAATTTTAAATGATGGGGGAAAAAGCTTGGGTTACTCTGTTTAACCCCCTAGAAATTTTGACTAAAGTATCTTTGTTACAAAAATTTTCCCATGCCCAAGGTGAGAAGCACACCATTAGATTGAGGGATTGCAGGGAGTTTTTTAAAATTAAAAAATTCCCATAAATGTAATTTGTGAGCAGTATTTTTTTGGGTAATGAAAATCATGATTAATGAGAATTTTGGGACTAATGTTTTTTTTTGTTTGGGGAAAAGTAAAGATTTAAAGTGGGGGGAAAGGTTTGAAAAGGGTTCGAAAATTTCCCCTTTTTTAGTTTAATAAAATTTGGTGCTTTATTATTAAATTTTTTTAGATGTTTTTGTTGAAAAAAAAGGATGTTTAAAGGGAAAAGAATGTTTAATTTGAGGAAAATCCCTAGAGTTTTTTTGGGAGCAAAGGGGGAAGGATTTTTTTGAAGGGGTCAAAAAGAAATTTTTTGGAAAGGGTTTTTTGGTTTACTTTTACTTTGAAGAAAAAAATTTCTGAAAGTTACAAAAGAAAAAACGCCCTTTGTACTTTGCTTGTGGATCTAAGTTTTGCTTCTTTTCCCGTGCTTTTTAAAATACACAACCAATTTAAAACCCCCCATGTACAGGCTCGTGTATTTTTTCAAAATTGGGAAACCCCCCCCCCCCCCCTAATTAAAGCAAGCAAAAAATACCAAACGAATACACTACTTGGTATCCGATCTTTTTATTATCCAATCGGGGGTACATGAAAAAATAGCCCTTTCAGTTTGCCCTAGAAAAAAAAAAAAGGTTTAAACAATTTTTCTTTTTCTCCATCTATAACAGAAGGGAAAGAAGATTTTGTCGTTTCCCCAAGAGATTTTTGACCTACAAAGGGAAAAAAAGACTTTATCTTTGGGTTGTGCCCAAATAAACCCCTTTATCTATTCTTCTAAAAATTTTGGGGTTCCCTTCTTTTGCCAAATTTATGGGGGAGTAGACCCCTAAATCAATTTTTTTTGGGAAACTTCTCTGTCAGTGAAAAAGATTTGATCTTAAATGCAAAATTTGTTGACTTTCTTATGTTTAAAAATTGCATTTTTTTCCCTTCAATTGTTTTTTTGGTTTCATAGATCCAAAAAATAAATTTTATGCGTGTTTCAAATTTTTTTAAATTGAAAAAATTTCTCATATGATTAGATCAAATTCCAATTAATGAGATTTGATTTTTCCCTTCCCTAGAAAATAGGAAACAAGAGTCTTGTTTAATCGATTTTTTTTTAATGCAAAAATTCCCATGTCTTTATGAAAAATTCAAAGTTGCTATTAACTAAGGAAGATTTTTTTTTGATAAACCTGGATTAGATGGGGTTAAAAAATTTTTGAAAAAGGGTATTTAAACCTTAAACTAGAAAAATTTCGACAGTTAAAAAGCCCAATTATGAAAATTTTTGCAAAAATCTAATGAAATTACTTTATAGGGGAAAGGATTTGGATAAGTTTCTGGGTTTTGTTTTTTTTAAATTAAATAAATCTTCAAAACCCCATTTTTTGTTTGTGAGATGTTTATTTTGGGAATTAAAAGTAAATAAATTTTCCAAACAACATTTTTAAGTGACCTTTAAAGATAATGGGAAAACGGGGTTTAGTACTAGAAATTGGTGTTTCTGAGGGCCCCGACCTTGTGTTTTTCCTGCTAAATTATGCTACGTAGGCCCCTTTAAACCTATTTTTTTGTAGTAGGTTAAAAACAAAAAATTCAATTTTTTAAAAAATTTGATTGGTCGTGCTATTCCCTTTTTAAACCATTTTTTTTTAAAAGATACCCAAAAAAATTCCCCTTTGACACCCCTTTTACACAACATGTTTTTGCCCATATATTTTAAACCGGTTGTTTAAAAAGGTACTCTAAAATGCTCTTTTCTTTTTTTTTTTTTTGCATTTTAAACCATGCTCTTCACCTTATTTTCCAAAACCCTTTCTGAAAAATTGAATTTTTGCTTCAAATTTCATGAAATTTCTTCTTTTAAAAACCTAAATTTTACTTTTTCAAAGCCTTAAAATCAAAAAAAAGAGGGATTAAGTACAATTTTATCCAAAAGGGAAAGAGAATTTAAAAAAAGACAATTATAATTTTTAAAAAATTAAGTTTTTAATACACTTATCAAATTTCCCCTACCAACCCCTTTTTTTTTGCTTATCCTAAATTTCAAAGAAAAATTTTAAAAGACCCAAGGACAATTTTCTTCATTTAAAACCAATTACTGTAAAAACAATCACTAAATTAACATTTTAAAAAATTAAAATTCATCAAAAAAAATTATTTATCCTTGATTTTTTTTTTTTACCTAATAAATTTTTAGTGTACTAAAAAAGCTAAAATTAAGTTCAAGAATTAATCTAAAATTTTTTTAATCCCATTTTGAAAAAAAATTTTCCCAAACTAAAAACCTTACAAAAACATTATCAAATCAAGAAAAAGGGTTTTTAAAAAATTTTTTTAATTAGCAAAGGTGTAAAATTTTCCCTTTTTAAATCCCTTTTGATTCCATGACATTTAACAAAAGTTTTCTTCTTCTATCCCTTAAAAATTCTTTAATTTTTTTATAATTATAAAAGTTTTTTTTTTCTTTTTTTTTTTTGAAACATGGAGTAATGTCATTGGGTAAAAGTTTAAAAATACTAATGAGTTAGGCTACAGGTTTTTAAAATACCCCTTTAAAACCCCTTTAAAACTCCATTACAAAATTTCAATTAGATAATTTTTTTCTAAAACCCTTTTCTCTTGCCCCCATGTGGAGCTTTAGGCCGTTTAATTTTGGGACTTGTCACTAAAGTTAACAAGGTTTTTGTCTCTAAAATTGGAAATCAAAAGGTTTTAATTGCGAGTCAATGGGTCCAAAACTAAACTTTATTTTATTTTATCTTTAAATCTTTTAATTTATAGGAAAAAGCTTAAAAAGAAAAATTTTTCTTTAAATTTTTAAATTTATTTTGGATAAAAAGTATTTCAAAGAACTTTTAAAAAAATGGTTATATATAAAAGGGTTAAAGGTTTCAAAACTCGACCTCCCAATCTTTGATTAATAATTTTAAATTTCAATCAGAGTTTTTTTAAATTCCTAACCAAAAAAACATATAATTTTTGATTTAAAAATTTTTCTCAATTAAACTCAAAATCGGGGCCATTCTAATTTAAACAAATTTGAAAAATTTAAAAAATAAATCAAAAAAAAAAAAAAATCCCAAAAAATCCCCCCAATTTATAAATTTGCAATTTATTAAATTTAATACCCCAAATAGTGGTAAATTATTAAAAAAAATTTCCCTTAATAAAAATTTAAGGTTTTTTTATTTTTTTCCTCCCCTAAACCCCTTTTAAAAATTTATACATTGCCCTCAATGTAAAAAATATAACACCAAAAAAAATTAAGGGGGAAAAATAACAAAATATTTTCCTAATAATTTGAAAAATTTTGGGATAAAACTTGAAGCTTGTTTTTGATTTTTTAAAAAGAAGTAGAGTTCCTAACAAAGAGAGAAAAAGAAAAACGTAAAAAAATTTGGAATAACAGAAAAAAAAGGGAAAAAAGGGAGCTTTTCCCTTGGTTCCCAAATTTTGGGTTTATACAAGTTTGTAAATTTTTCCCCCCAAATAGAAAATAAAAAAAATATCCCTTTAAACCCTCCCCCTTCCCCACGCCTCACCCCCCATCTTCACTCCATCATTTTCCTCATCAAAATCTTAGAGATAAACATGTCCTCATCTTAAAGGAGGGGGGAAACTTTTTTTCCTTTGGGGTGAGTTGATAGAAGGTTAATACAAGTTTTTCCAAATTAAATTTCCACTGCAACCCCCTAAAAATTTCCCCTAAAATTTCCTTACAGTAGTCATCCCATTTTTTTGCAGGTCTTCAAAATGCTCAACTTTTTTTTTGGCCATAGGGTAAAGTACCAGCTAAAAAATTAAAAGGAGTAGTAGATGAGCAAACCTAGACTAACAAAGGTGGTATACCCTATTTTTTTTGTCTTGTTTGACTAAATTTGTACTTTGGGGGCATCCTTGGCAAAAAACCCCTTTGTTTTTTAGTGATTCAACCCCTATCAACCCCATTACATACCCCATTTGCATTGGGGGTAAGTTTTTAAAAAATTTCCTTTTTTGTTTTACTAGTTTTTAAATACAGGCTGACATAGAAAAGAATTTTACCTTGTGAATAAAAAAGATGTTTTCCTTCATAGCCCATTAAAAATTGGGGGAAATTTAAAAAAATTTCCTATTTGTTTTAAAAGTTTTGTGATATTTTGGGTTTGGGACACAGATAGAATAAATTTGTGAATCATAAGGCAAAAGTGAAACTTAAGAATCCAAGAAAAGGGAAACTCCCAAAATAAATTTTGGGTTCCCCTCTTTGTTATACTATGCAAGAAATAACTTTATTTTGAAACCAATAACTTTAAAAACTATTTTCCCCCCCAAATTAAAGTTTGTCCCAAGAAACCCGTTGAAAAATACTTGTGGGGGGGTTTTCCCAATGGAAAAATGCCTAAAAACTTTTGGGGGGAAATAAAAGCTTTTGGTATTGATTGATTTTTAATTTTAAATTTTTTTGTTAGTCCACGAGGAAATTTCAATTGGGTTTTTTGGGCAAAATTTAAATTTTGAAAGTAAATTTCCCTTTTTATTTTAAAAATTAAATTAAATTGGATAAGGGGAAAACAAATTTGGAAAAGTTGCCTTTTTACTCAAAATTTTGGATTCTATCATCATCGCTTAGCAACCTTTCTGCTGTGTCAATTGAAATATAAAAAGGGGAATTTCAGGGGTTTATTTTTAACAAATTTTTGGCCCCTATATATTGGGGAGCAAAATCCCATCCTCTTTTAACGATTAAGCTTCAAAACTTCATTAGTTAGGGGGAACCTACTAAAAAACCCATTCCAGTCAATGTATAGTGACTGTTTAAAAGGGTGTTTTTTGATCTAACCCTACTGCTTTTTGTGCATTGAGTTGTGAAATAAAACCATGGGTTAAAGTAGCAAAACCCCCCGCCTTTTGGTAAACCTTAAAACCAGCTATGTTAAAACATTTGGTTTCTTTTGTAAAACTTTTTAAATTTGGCGGGTTTTTTATAAAAAAAAATTTTTTTAAACAAAAAATAAATAGCCTCCCTCTTTATTAGTTGATGAAACCCAAACCCCCAAAATTTGTTTCAAAACTTGTCAACAACATGAATAATTGTTGGGAATGTTTCATGCAAAAAAAAAAAAAAAACAAAAAATTTGCACAATAGCCCCAAAAATTACTCAAGTTTAAAAATTTTTTTAACAAAATTTCCACTAGTTTTTTCCTTCTAAAGTAGGTTACTACTATGGGACTTTTTAAAATTTTTTTTTTTTTTTAATAAATTTTGTAAGGAAAACTTAAAAATAACCAAAGTAGTAAAAAAAATAAACAAAATTTTCTAGATTTTTAGAGAAAAAGAAAAAAAAAGGAAATTATTTTGGGTTGAAAAAAGCTGTAGGAAGCAGGGAACAAAAAATTTAGGATATTTTTGTGTTTGAGAGGGATGCTTTGTACTTATAGATTTTGGTAGGAAGGGGAGCGGGGGGGAACCCAAGAAAAGGGTTTAAATTTTTTAAAAATATACGTTGCCCAGCATTTCCCTAAAACAAATTTTTTCCCTTTGGGGACATGTTACTTTTCGATATACTTAAGGAATGTTATTTGGGTCACATGGCCAAACACACCTTTGTAGATCCTAAAAAATTTTTTTGGAAAAATTGGTTTGGCTTGCCGGGGATAGCCCACAGCTGTTTTTCTTGTATATTTTTTTGTGTAATCAAACGCTTACCGGTTTTAGGCAAATTAACAGGGGTGCGTAGTTTCTCGTTTATCTTTTAGGGGATTTTTATTTTATTCGACATACCCAAAGGGAAAAAAACGTTTTGTTTTTGGGTTGTGTTTTTCAAATAGTTGATAAAAAATCACATTATACAAAAATTTTTTTTGGATTTAAAAATTAAAAATTTTATTTCCCAATTTATAAAGGGAAAAATATAAAAAAAATGATTTTTAAAGGGGGTTTTTTATTTGAAAATTCGGGTTTTTTAAAAACCCAAAAGAAAAAATTCAAGTTAATTGGAGGGTTTTTCAAAAAATTGAAAAAGCGGTGGAGGTTTTTCCCAAGGAACCCCGGGCCCTTAACCCGGCCCTTTCTTTCCCAAGGCCCCGGGCATTGGGGCCTTAAAAAAAAAAAAATTAAACCGCCCCCTTAAACCCGGCCTACATTGGGGGCCCCGGGCCGGCCCTTCTTTAAACTCCTGGGAATCCCTTTGGCAAAAAATCCTCCAAAATGTTTTTAAATTTAAATTTTGCTTATTTAAAATCCTCATAATCAACCTTATCCTCCTTCTCTTTGGTTCTATAAATGGGCCCCCTTTTTGGAACCTTGGGGAATCCCCTTTTTGTTTAAAATTCCTTTGTTTGATTCTTTTTTTAGCATCCTTTGTCTTTTTTTAAAAATAATTAGAACCCCCAAAAAAATTTTTGGGATTTTTTTAATTTTCCCTTTTAATCCTTTTACATTTCATTTTAAATTCCCCAAATTTTTGGGTTTGAAAAAAAGAAAGTTTTTTTTGGGGGAAGTTTTTTTTTCAATTGAAAAATTCAGGAATCTTTTTGGAAAAAAGAAGTTCCTGAAGATTAAGCTATTGTTTCTTTTATTTTTATTTTCTTTTATGAAATTTTAAAAAGTTTATTCTTGTTGTTAAAATTGAATTCCTTTGCATCTATTTTTTTAAATTGTTTTTATTTTCAACTATTTGTTCCAAATCTCCCTTGGGGGAAAACTTTGAAAAAGCCATAATTAAAACTAAAAGTTAAATTGTTTTTCAGGGTTAAGGAAAGATAGATATAGGGAAATTTTCATAAAAGGGAAGTCCTGCAAGAATTGATTGTGAAAATTGAAATAAAACCCAATGGGAAGGGTAAATGACTCGAAAGAAATTGGGTTTTAAATAAAAGAATTCCAAAAGTGTTTAAATAATTCATTTTGGAAGAAAACTTTTTATTGAATTTTTTTAAAAATTTGGGACTTAAGTGTTTCATGCAATTTTTTTTTTAAAATTTTTTTTCCCCTAAGAGTTTGGGTAAAATTATTTAAAGATATTAGGCAAAAATAAAATTGGGGGGAAATTTATGATTGTGAAAAAAAACCCCTCATTTAAATTTTAATTTAGCGGGAGAAAAAAATTTAAAAATTGAGGTAACTTTATTTTTAACACTTGAAAAAAGGGTTTTAAAGGGTTTGTTTATTTTTTTGTGAAAATCCATAAAAGTATGAGTTATTAAATTTAAAGGCAATATGTTTAGTGGAATTAGGGGGGAAATTCTTTTCCCCCCAAACCAAAAATTTCATCATTTTTCAAACAAAAGTCTCTTTTTGAGCTTTTATTTAAAATTTTCATTCAATTCCCCTTTTAACCCAGTAAAACCCCGGCAAAATTTAATTGAAAATTTTGGTCTTTTATTCTCAACTCTTCGGGTTCGGCACATTTTCCTCACTATTTACTTGATCCGTTTTGGGTCCCCTTTGGGCCGGTTTTTTTATTAAACGCTCATTTTTTTATCACTCTTTTCCCTTGGAAAATTTTTTTTTGGCGCCTTTTCCCGGGGAAAATTGATTAATATTAGCCATTTTTCAGTTTTCTTTTTTTAATTTAGGGCAATTTTTTTGGTTATTTTTTTTATTTTTTTAAATTGTGTGATCTTTTCTTGTTTTTTTTGAGGTTCTTTTAGTGTATGAGTAGAAGTGCAAACTTTTTACCAATTAATTTGAAAATAAAACGCACCTGCAACAATTAGAAGAAAAGCAAAAGAAAAAAGGAAAAAAGGGAGAACATGGCAGATGAGAACAAAAAAGGGTTTTCGGGGTTTTGGGTAGACCCATTTGGGGAATATCCCGTCCCTGTTTGTTTTGGGGTCCTGAAAATAAAAAGATCGATAATTAAAAGGAAAACCCCCCCCTTTTTTTGATTTTAAAACCAGCACTCGTTCAAATGGTTAAATTAAAATAAAATTGGAGGATACCCAAAAATTAAGGTCCTTTAAAAGAGCAAAATTGCAGTATTTTTTCCCAATTTTGTAAATAGTAAAAATTGAAAAATGTATCTGATGATGTAATTGGGCTAAAATTTTTTTTTCCGTTTAAATTTAAAGGAAAAAGTTTGGGCTTGGAAAAATCATTTCCCCCAAAGACTCGTCCCATTTGGGGGTTGTCCCCTCATCAAAAATTTTTAAGGAAAATTTTTTCCACCGTTTGAACGCTATTTTAAAGAAAAGGGCATCAAAACTTCACTAATTTTAAAAGGGGTTAAATTTCACTGTTTTTAACCCTTTTAAAAGACAAAAAAAAAAAAAAAGGGGAAATTAAAAAATGCCCCCCATCAGGGGTTTAAACCAGTAATCTCCTTTTTTGGATATTTTTATCTCAAATTTAGATGATCATTGAGATCTCTAGTAGATGGATCTTCTGGTGGTGCACTAATGAGTAAGACATATGAAGAGGTAGGCTTTGATAGATGAAATGGCCTTAGTTAAAATAATTGGGGAACAAGAAAAAGGAAGTCTAGGTGCATCTGTCAATGCCCTTTTTACACCTTAAAGCTTTGAAATTTTGCTCTTACCGCTCAAAGGGAAAATAAACTCACCCCTGCCCATCTTTTTTAATTAATCAAATTTTTTTGTTGTGAGTTATGCTCAAGACCCACCAACTCTTGATTTCCCATCTGGGAAACTTTTCCCCCCCACCCAAGGAGAGCAAAAAAAATTTTGTTAAAAAATTTTCCCAAAAAAAATCAAGGACCTTTTAAATTTAAACACCTACCAAACCCGGGTGGCGTAATCATCCAAAAAACTCATGGAGGGAAAAGATTAAAAAAAGCACTTAAAACCCCCTGGATTTTTAAAAAACAAGGGGCCAATTTATAATCTCCCCATCAACAATAAACCTAATCAAATACCCCCTTTCTCAGGAAAAGGTTTAAAATTAAAAAGGAAGAACTCATTTATAAGTTATATGTAGAAACTGCACAAAGTTGCCAAATAACAAGCCACCATTAAAAATTTTTGAAAATCGCTTAGTCAAATGTCTCAAAAGGTTTTAGTAATTAAAACCATCTTTTCTTTACCCATTAAAACTGAGCAAATCCTAGGGTTAAAAAAGTTATTATGAAGAAGAGGTAAGGAATTGGTTTTTATAAAAAAACTTGAGGGAAAAGGAGGTTTTAAACCCAAGAGAAAAATAAAGGGAAACAAAAAAGGGAAAAGGAACCAAAGCAAAATTCACCCCAAAAAAAACAAGCATAGGTTTTCCCCCTTTTTTTCCCTTTTCCCCCGGAAGGGGTGAAGGGAACAGCAATTGGATTCACAAATTTCTAAAAATTTTTTGGAA
The DNA here is from genome assembly GCA_037954665.1 of Laguncularia racemosa. Classification (NCBI taxonomy): domain Eukaryota; kingdom Viridiplantae; phylum Streptophyta; class Magnoliopsida; order Myrtales; family Combretaceae; genus Laguncularia; species Laguncularia racemosa. The sequence goes on along the minus strand of JBBMOL010002289.1, from coordinate 7,978 downwards.
ATCTTTAAAAAATTGCAAAATTTAAAATTCTTTTGGGAGAGGCACTTTAGCAATTTCCCTCTATGCTAGGTTTTATGAAGGGGTTTACCACAAAGAAGAGGAAGATTGAAGGGGGAATGGGAAACCAGTGATGCTTACAGGGGAATGTTTTATGTCTTTTCAAAAAAATTTATCCCCAAATTTTCCAAAAAAAACAAAGAGACAGGGGGAATTTTAAATGTTCCTTGCACTATTAGTAATTTCATTTTGATAAAGTACTTTTAATTCTGGGCAAGTATAAAATTTTAATGCCCCCTGTCCATTTTTAAAAAAACTAGGACTTGGGGGGAATGTAAGGGGGAAAGCACGCCCCCTTTCAAAATTGCGGATAGAAGGGTCAAGTAAACCCCAAAAAAATTTAGTGAGAAATGTTAGTAAAAACGGGGCAAATTTCCCCTTTTCCCGTTGACTTTACAGCTTGGGAAAAGGGAAAAAGATAGAGAGGGACCCCGATCTTTGGAAGGGCCATTCCTGGGAACCCAAATAAGGCATTTATTGATTGGGGGAAAAAAGGGGAAGCTTACTTTGAGAGTTAGGGAAGAAAATTTACGTTTAATGTGTATGAGGCTACAAAGAAAAATTTTATGATTTTAAAACCTGTTAAACCCCATGATAGTGTTGATGAGCCCTTTTCCCCTGAGTTTATGGAAAAAAATGAAAAGGGGTGGACACGTGGGGTTAGTCCCTTTGGGGTTTTTGATAAATTTGGGTGATGATGAGGAAGAAACCCCAAAAAAACATACTGAACAAGTTTATGAATTAAGATCGACACTATGAGGAGCTGGGGTCCCCTGAGAAGAAAATGGGTGCCGGGCCTTGACACAACCCCCGGTTGTTTAACTTAAAAACCCTTTTTTGGCATTTAAAGTATGGCTTTAATTTGGGAAAAATGATACTTTGCCCCTTTAAACTTTCTTCTTCTTTTACAGGTGATCAAGAGCAACAACTTTTGGGTGTTTTTAAGAGAACATAAGGAAGTTATCGGGGGGACCCAAATTTCTGATTTTTAAGGGGGAAATTTGCCCAAAATTTGTACTCAAAGGATATTTTTTGAAGCTTTAGTTTTAAACCTTTCAGTAAAAACCCCAAAAAAGACTTAACCCAAAATCTTTAAAGGGAAATTGTAAAAAAAGAAGTGCTTAAAAATTTTTAGTGCGGCATTATTTTTTCCAAATTTTTTTATAGTAAAAGGGTTAGTCCTGTCCAAGTTGTACCAAAAAAAGGTGGTTTGACTGGTTTGTAAAAAAATGAGGCTAATGGGAAATTTAAAAACCCCCTGCACTGTAAAATTTTTTTGGGGAGTTGAAAAAGACTATAAAAACGAATGATCTACCCCCCAAAGTTTATTTTCCCCCCCCCCCTTTTTTTAGATCAGTTTTTAGAAAAACTTTCAGGGGGATGATTAATTTCTGCCTTTTTTGATGGTTTTTTTGGTTACAATTCCCAAACCTTTTAGCACTCGAGGCAGGGAAAACCCCCTTTTCTTGTCCCCAAAAGGGGACCCCTTTGCTTTTTGGAGAATGCCCTTTGGGCTTTGTAAAGCACCCGGGTACATTTCAAAGATGATGATGTCCATATTTTCCCGAAATGAAAAGAAAATTTCATTGAAAAATTATGGATGATTTTTCTGTTTTTGGGGAATCCTTCGGGAAAAATGGTTTTTACAAAAAATTTTGGATGTGTGCTTAAAAATGTAAGGGAAATAAAATTTTCTTCTTTAAATTGGGAAAAAAAACCATTTCAGGTAAGAGAGGGGAAAAGTCTTTGGGCCAAAGTATCTAAGCAAAGGGAAATTGAGGGTTTACAGGGCAAAAGTTGAGGTAATTTGAAAAAAGTTCCACCAACCCACTACAGTGAAAGGGAAACAGAAGCCTTGGGACATGCCCGGGTTCACAGGGGAAAATTTTAGGGAACCCCCTTTTTTTTTTTTTTTTTTTTTTTTTTTTTTTTTTTTTTTTTTCCCAAAATTCAAACCTCTTTGTAATTTATGAAAAAATTCCCCCTTTTTTTTATGATAATTGTTTTTCAGGGATTTAATCTATTGAAAGAAGGGTCACTAATTTCACCCTGATTTTGCACCCGAATTTTGGGGGCTTCCCTTCGAGTTGAAGGGGCCCATGCCAGCGACTATTTCTGTTGGAGCCCGGACTTGGGCAAAAAAAAGAAAGTCATTTTATGTTAAAATACTATGCGAGTAGAACCTTAAAAAAGGCCCAAAGGAATTATGCCCCAAATGAAAAAGAACTTTTAGCATTTTAAAATTTTTTTGCGATAAATTCCGAAACCCTTTCCTAAAAAAAGGGTTTTAAAATTTATAGTTTTAAAAAGACCAAGCTTTTCCCTTAAGGGATTTATTTGCTAAAGCTGATGTAAACCCCAGGTTTAAAATTTGATGGATTCTACTACTGAAAAATTTAACCCTTTGGGAAAATTTAAAGGGGAAAAGGGAATTTAAAAAGTGGTGGCTGATCATTTATCCCCCTCAAAAAACCCAAATTTTTTTTATTCACCTATTTAAAAAAATTTTCCCGATGAAAAATTTTCATTAAAGAAGTTCAAGGAAATTCCTTGGTATCTGAATCGGGTTTAAATTTTTTGGTTGCAAAAACACTCCATATGGTTTAACCAAACCCAAAAAAAAAGAAATTTTTACATGATGTGAAGTTTTTTTTTTGGGATGAACCAAAATCTCCCTTTTAAAATTGTGCTGACCAAATAATTAGACGATGGTTTCCTGAAAGTGGGAAAAGCTTAGCATAAAACAGAAATTGTCATTCTGAGAGGGGAGGAGGGGCACTTTGGTATGGAAAAACGCAGCAAAAAATTTTTAAACTTGGGGGATTTATTTTGGGCCCCGTTTGTTTCATGATTTTCAGGAAAAAACATTATGAAATTGTGTCAAAGCCCAAAAGGGCGGGGAACATTTCAAGAAGACATTAATTACCACAAAAAAAATTTTACTTTTTAAAATTTTACTTTTTGCTTTGGGGGGAAACCGGAAATTTTTGGTTTCCTTTTTCCCCCATCTTTTTCAAACAAAATAAATTTTTTTAGCTGTTTTATTATGTTTTCGAAATGGGAAAAAGGGAAATTGCTCTACAAAAATAATGACCAGTGGGTTTTTCAAATTTAAAATTTTTGAAAAAGAATTAATTTTTAAGATTTTTGGGGTACCTAGGGGCTATAAAAGTGATGGGGGAAACAATTTTTGTAACGGCCCAAATTTTAGAATTTTTTTTAAAAATTTTGGAAATTACACAAAAATTTTTACCCCCCTTTTTTTTAAAACCCCCAAAGTGTGGATAGGTTGAGGAAACCAAAAAGGGGAAAATTTAAACGAATCTTGAGAAAACTGTCAATGCATCCCAAAAGGGGTTGGGCCCTTTTAAAAATTTATGAAGCAATTTTTGGGGTTAAGAACAGCTTTTTTAAAAAAACCTATTAGAATGTCCCCCCCAAAAAAATTTTTTATGGTAAATCATGTCACCCCACCCCTAAAACCCTTTAAAAACAAGGATAAAAATGGGCCATAAAAACCTTTAAATTTGATTGCAAGCGGTTTGGGAAAAGATTTTTCTCCAAAGGGAAACAAAAGGCTGAGTGAAAGAGGAAGCATATGAAAATGCGAGAATTTACAAGGAGAGAGCAAAGCAATGGCAGGGGAAAAAACACTTACCCGCGGAGTTCCCCTTTTCTTTTTCCAAAAAGTTTAAATTTACAACTCTTGTTGAAGCTATTCCCGGAAAATTGAAATCACGATGGTCTGGACCTTTTTAAATTGTTAATGTTTTTCCTTAAAAGGGGCAGTTTAGTTGAAGGCAGAAGAAAAACCGTTTCTTTTAAGGGAAAAAAAGGTTTTTTTTTTCAAACTTTTCTTAAGGGGAAAAATGTTGAAAAAAATTTTCCAAAAATATGGTTTAGAGATTTAAGAACCCTTTAAGTGGAAAAGTTTCCCCCCGCAAACTATAAACTAAGCCTTCATGGGAGGCAGCCCCTGCCCCAATAAATATATACCCCTTGTGTTTTTTTTTTGTTAAAAAAAAAAAAAAAAAAAACAAATTTAAGGCGGATTAAAAGGGGTGCCAGGCATTTTAAAACCCCAAAGGGTGACCCGACTTTTTTGGGGGAATTTTCTTTCCCCGAAGAAAAAAATTTTTTACCAGGGAAGTACCCGTATTTCAATTTTTCATTGATTTTTCTTTTTCCTTTAATTTTTTGCTATATTAGGAACAATGAGGACATTGCCAATTTTAAATGTGGGGAAGGGATTATAAATTTTAAAGTAAAAAGGTTTTCACACTCCTGAACTTTTTTTTCCCCCTGCTTTAAAATTTTTGTCCTTAAGTGTTTAACAACAAAAATTTTTCCCGGGAAATTTACTTAGATTGGTGGGCCCTTTCTCGCCCAAAAATGTTGTGATAAATTTTATATAGTTTTAAAATTTTAAAAGTAAAAAACTCTTGAGAAGGGGTTTAAACCCCCTTTTGTTTAGCCTTTTAAATTGAGATAGATCCTTAAGTTGAAAAAAAAAAGCAAGTTTAATTTAAGGGAAAAAATTTGGTTTTGGGAATAAATCTCTGTTTAAAATTTTTTTGAGAATAACTTAACACCCTAGTGAAAGAGGGAAAAGGGAAAAATTTTACTTGTGTCCCCCTTAAAAATAATTTAAAAAAAAAAGGAAACCTTTTCCCCAATAACTCGGGAAAATGGGTTAAGGATCTTTAAACTTAAAGTTAGTGTGAGGAAAGGGTTGTTTGGGGTTCCCTTTTAAAACCCGGTCACTTAGGCGATGACCCAGGATTTTGCCCCAATCAAGAAAAAACAATAACGAGAAAGGGGGGAAAGGCCAAAAAATTTAGTACCCTTTAAAAAAAAACCGGGTTTACATGGGCGAGCTTGGTTTCCCCCAAAAAGTGAAGTCTCACTCCCCTGTCAATTAAAGGGAAAAAAAAAAAAGGCAAAAAAAATTCTAGGGAAAAATGGATACCCTATGCTTTCGCTTCTTGTTATCTTTTTTAGGGGAATAAAATTGAGGGGGATTATACTTTCAAATAACCAATGAAGTTTTTAAAAAATGTTTTTTTTCCCAAAAACAAAATTTTGTTTTGTTATTTTTAAAAACCATGGGAAATTTAAAAAACTGTTGTTTTAGATTAACTACTAAATTTCAACCCAGATATACTAGTTACAAATTTCAGTATGGTTCCCAAACCCAAAGGGCACCAGAAATTCAAAGATTTGGGTTTCTCTTTTTTAAAAACAAAATTTTTTTCTTGAGGACAAGCAAAAGTTTTAAGTGTGGGGGGGGTTGATAAATCACATTTACTTATTTTTTCTTTTGGGGCTTATAATTTAAAAAAATTTTTAATTTAAAAGAAAATATAAAGAAATGAATTTTTAAAAGGGGTTTATTGTGAAAATTCAGGTTTTTAGGACCCAAAATAAATTAAAAATGGTTTTTTTGGAGGAGTTTTTTTACAAAAAAGAAGAAGGACGGGGGGCCCGGAAGGGGGATTTCGGCCCCCGGAAAAAAAACCCCCGGGGCCCTTAAACCCCCTTAAGGGGCGGCCTTGAGCCCGGGCCCTTTATTTCTCCCCGGGAAAAACCATTGGAAAATCTCTCCAAAAAACGTATTTTAAATTTAAATTTGGGTTACTCAACTCCTCATCAGATCAACCTTATCCTCCCCTCTTTTGGGTCTATAAATAGCCCCCTTGGTTAACCTTGGGAGCAACCCCCTTTTTTTTTTAGAATTTCCCTTTTTTTTTGATTCTTTGTTTAAACTCCTTTGTCTTTCTTTAAAACATTTGAATTTCCCCTTTGGGGAAATTTAGGATTTTTTATTTTCCTTTTTAAATTTCCCTTTTCTTTTTAATTTTTTTCCCAAATTTTTGTTTGAAAAAAAGAAAATTTTTTTGCTTAAGTTTTTTTTTCAATTGGAATTCGAGGGAAACCAAATTTTTTAAAATTGAAAGGTTTTTTGAAGATTTATAGGGTATTGTTTTATTTACTTTATTTTCTTTTAATTTCCATTTATTAGTTTTAAACTTGTTGTTCAATATGAAAAACATTGCATCTAATTTTTTTTCAATTTTTTTTATATTCATACTAAAAAAAAATTTTAAAACTTCCCTTTTGGGAAACCCTGATGAAGCCCTAATTCAAAAAATAAAAGATCATTGTATTTGTTATAGGAAAAAATAGATATTCGGAATTTTTTATATAAGAAGTCCTGCTATGAATTGTATTTTGTAAATTTAAACAATGCATAATTGTAAATGACTCGAAAAAAGAAAAATTAGGTTTTATCCCAAAAATTCCTAAGGGAAGATTTAATTTAATTTTATGTGGAAGCATCGTTATTTAATTTTATTTGAAAAATTTACTTAAGTGTTCATGGGAATATTTTTTTTAAATTTTTTTAATAAGAGAAAAGGGAAAAATTTTTTAAAGATATTAGGAAATCATATAATTGGGAAAAATTTTTGATTGTGAATTAGAAATCATTTTGATTTGAATTAGCGGGTGCTATTAAATTTAAATTAAAGGGAAATTACTTTAACCTTGATAAAGGATTAAGGGTTTTTTTAATTTTTTTTGGGGAAAATCCATATAGCAATGATTTATTTAAATATTAAAGGCAATAAAATTGTGGAATTAGGGTGGATTTTATTTCCCCCCCAACAATTCATTTATTTTTAGACACAATTCTCTTTTGAGCTTTAGTATAAATTTAAACAATTCTCATCAAACATCAAATTTCCTAAATAATAGCAGAATCTGAAAATTGGGCTTTTCTTAACAAACTTCGTTGCCCCTCTCTTCTCTCATATATTAAATTGAACTTACCCCAAAAACTTGCCGGGATTAAATTTCCCCTCATTTTATAAACCTTTTTTTGCGTGGAAACAAAAATTAAATAGCACAACCCTTTTCTTCCCAGTTGGGCTTTCTTTTAAACTTTAGCATAGTTAAAGCATTGGTTTTATAGAAATTTCATGCCCCTTTACATGAATTTTCTTTAAACCAAAAGTCCCTTTTGCTTTTTTTTTTCTTTTTTTGCTTTTCTTGTCCTGTTTTTTAGCTTTCATGAGACAAAAAACAAGTGTAATTCTTTTAAGAAAATGGGGTGTAAAAAAAAACACTAGGTTTAAAAAATTTTAAATTTGGGTAAAATATAAAAACAAAAAAGGGACTTAGGTTGGTTTTCTTTAAAAAGTATAATTTTTTAACATTCCCTTGGGGTTGACATGTTTTACCCCCTTTATGATTTTTGGGAGAATTTGAGGGGAAAAAATTTTTTTAGTAATTTTGATTTTAGCTCACCTGCTAGATAGGGTTTTTTGTGTTTTTCCCTTGACCTTTGAAAGTACCTTTTTGTTGGGGGTGTGATAAGTCGCAAAATACCCTTTTTCTAGAGTAATGGGAAATTTTTGCTTATTGTTGAATTTTTTTTGATGATTTTTTTTAAAGAAAATGATCTTAATGGAATAATGTTAATTTCAAAGGGTTTTAAATTTTTTGGAGCTAAAGGGGAAAGGGGTTTTGGGAGAGGTCCCGGGTCAAGTTTTGGGAAAAAAAATTGGGGTACATTACATGTGAAGAAAAAATTTGGAAAAATACACAAGCGAGATACACCCCATGTACTTTGCCCCGTGTTACGGAAACGGAAAGTCGGAAAGTACACAGGGGAAAAAAAAACGGCCCCTGTCTTTGCTTGTATTTCTAATTTTTTTTGCTATTCAAAAAAATGTTTTTCCCAAAAACATGACCCAAAAAACACTCCCTGTTTCTTGCTCGTGTTTTATTTACCTACGGGCAAATTGGAAGCAAGCATGAGATACACCCAACAGGAAAACACTACCGTGTTTTCCCTCGTGTATATATCCCCCCCGGGGTTAATTTTATAAATAGACCGTTTTTTTTTTCCCCAGAAAGG
>JBBMOL010002288.1:0-26260 GCA_037954665.1 Laguncularia racemosa | reverse complement strand
ATTGAAACCCACATTTCTTAAAGAGAACAATTCGAAGAGATTCAAGTGGCTAGCCTACTGGCATGGGTCCCCAGTGGAGTCGCCATCCTGTCGAGTTTAATTTTGAATTTTCCCATTCCTAATCCGATCTAGACTAGACCCTATCTCATCTAATATAGATCCTCGACTTGAGTTAGGAACTTCATTTAATTTTTTTGGAGTTCCCACCCAACTGTTGTTGGGAAATATTGAATTAAGACTAAAGGAGCGGATTAGTCTTAATTTGGACCACTAGTCGTCGTTATTTCCCCTTCTCGTTTTTGAAAAGAGGAAAAGGGAAAACCAGAGTTTCTAAGTTCAGAGGCTAACCTATTAAAACCTTACGGTTACCACCTAATCTCCTAAAATTGTTCCTATTTAGAAATGTGTTTTATTGTGTTTCTGTTACTTTTATTATGTTTTTAAAAATTATTTCAGGAAAATGATTTCTTTTTTATTTCATTTTATGGGTTGACCCGAATGGGTGCCTACGTACCTGCTATCCAGGATCAAACAAGCCGTAGTTTCGCTTTTCGAAAATTTTAAGTGTGTTTGTGAATTTTTAATTTTGAAATCTCTTTCGATTTATGTTTTATACCATTTTTGGGATTTTTTTTCTAAAAAAATCTAAGCCTAAGCTTTAAACTGATTTTTGAAAATGATTATTAGGGAAAAACATCATTTTGGATTTATTTGAAGAAAATGATTTTTCTAAGTGATAAAACTCATTTTTTATGATTTAAATTATTATTATTATTATTTTAATTTTCATGATTTTATGATTTTTATAAATTTTTGTGATTTTATGATTTTTTTATAATTTTTTATGATTTTTATGATTCTTCTACTATTTTTGTAATTTTTCTAAAATTTTCATGATTTTTATTGTTTTTTATTATTTTCATGATTTTTGTTGATTTTTTATTATTTTTGAATTTTTGTTAAAAATTTTATCCCAAACTATTATTTATTCTACTTTGAAATCTAAAAATTCATTATTACTTCTTCTAATATTTTTATTATTTATCTATATTTTTATTATTATTTATTTTTCTTTATATTTATTTTTATTATTTTATTATTTTTTTCTACATTATTAAATCCTAAAAATCTAATTTCTACATTTTCCTACTTATGAAATAAAACATAAACAAATAAATAACTAAATAAATAACCAACAAATAAATAATCAATAAATCAAATAAATACAAATAAAATAAATAAAAAAAATTCGAAAATAAAAAAAAAAAAAAATCTGGAAAATTCGACTTACCTGGATCCAGGTCGGTGCGCGGGTTGGGTCGAATCGGGATTAGGTCAGATTGGTCGGACACGGCGGCGAAGAGGGCTCGTACACGGCGTTCCGGCGGTCTGTTGCAACGGTGAGGTGTCGAATCCTAGCTTCTTGAGGGTGCTGAATCCAATGGTGGCGGTGGTTTGCTCCCAGATCGTCTCCTAGTGGTGGTTCAACTCCGGTTGGTGATCGCGATTTTGGTTCTCCTCCGACGCTCTCCGATTTGCTCTCTTTTCTCACTTTCTCTCAATTGTGATCTGTGTTTTGGCTTCCTCTACTCCTCCTCTATTTATAGGCGCTCAAAATCGAGCTGGATAAGCTTGGATTTCCGCTGATCGAAGCAAATCGGATTGACGGTTAAATAAACCAACTCCGATTTGTGCAAATCCTTTGATTTGTTGAGATTTGATTCCAATTGGATAATGTTTATCTCAATTCTGTTGAAGATTTGTTGGATTTGTGCAAAAAATCAAATCGAAACGGCCAAAATACAAATTTTTTCTTCCGCCGGCGATCTCGAACCCGAGGTAGAAGATGATCACGCGCCCGGCGCGTGCATTTCCTCCAGCCAATCAGATGCTGCCACGTGTCCTGAGTAAGTAAGAAAATGAAAAACGTGGAAACTGCCTCCCCCGTGATTCGAACCTGCGACCGAGACGCCCCCGCGCGCCTTAGCCCGTGGTCCGAACTAGCTGGGCTAGCCCACTTTCCTGATTTTTCTAATTTCGCAAATTGCATATATGCAATGCGATTTTTTTTATTTTTTTGTATTTTTTGAAATTTCAAAAATTTGTAAAAATTATTTATTGTTTATTATTGCCATTTCTGAAATCATTTTTCAAAATTGATGTTTTTTCCTATTTATTTTATTTTTTTGAATATTTTTAATTATTTATGCTAAATTAGGGAAAAAATTAGAAAAATTGGAAAAAAATTAAGAATTGATTATTATCAATTATTATTCATTCCTAGGGCAAAATTGGGGTGTTTACAAGAGATTATACTATTTTTAGATTAGTATTAAGAAGAATGTATTAGTGTTGTATAGATTTTAGCTTAGCTTAAGTTCAAAACTAGACATGCTTAAGGCTAGGATTCAAGGTACGTATAACTTGTGTTTTTCTTGTGTTTGCTTAAGTTAGAATATATTATTGAAATGGATTAAGTATAAGATTGATTAAGTGTTTAAGTATATGTTGTTTATGCTTGGCTTAGCTTAGGAGCTTGTAGTGGCAGATCCCTAGGGAGCACTCAAATGATCTTTGTGTGATGTTGTCCCTAATGGAGTCGTGCTTGGAAATGAACTGGGTCGGTTTAAGGTTTAAGTGTTTAAGTGATCACGGGTATGGGGCCTATAATTGTAGTTCTCATCACCAAGTTTAAGTGGTTAAGTGATCATCGGTGTGGGGCTCGTAGTGGCAGTTCTCATCACCATGTTTAAGTGTTTAAAGGATCATGGGTGTAGGGCCTATAGCGGCAGTTCTCATTACCAATTCATGCTCCAATGTTTTTAAGTGTTTTAAGTAAGTCTTGAGTACCCTGTTGTTGCTTGTGGACTTAAATAATATCATGAAATGGTTGTTGTTGTTTAAGTGTTGCATAATGCATGTAATACTTGTTCTTGTTTGTTCATGCATGTGTGCTTTGTGTTATATGTGTTGGGCATTAGCTCACCCTTTGGGGAACATTTTTTTTTAAATGCAAGTATTGAGGGAGATGATAACCTAAAAGATAACTTAGGATTAGGTAAACCATAAAGAGAAGAAGATGGTTACTATTATTACTATGGTGATTAGAAATTAAAGAGAATATTGGTTGTTGGATGCAACGATTAGTATTATCTGGAGAATATTAATTTAGACTTTTATAGACTTTTGCTATATTAGATGTTGATTAAAAATGAATGTTAATCTTATTTCAAGATTTGAATGATGGTTTGAAAAGCTTTTATATCAAGTTAGAAGTATTGGATATATTTGAATTGAAATTTATAGGAATTGTTGGAGTAAGAGGTATTAAAGTAAGTTTAGAGCCTTAACTTGTCCTTGTGAGATAAAGACATGTGGTGAGCAGTAACATACCCTTGGTTTCGAGGTGTTACAATTTAGATGCTATCGGAGCTTATGTTTATGATCTTTAGGGACTTAAGTTTGAATCTATAGAGAACAGGTTGATGATCTTTAGGGATTTAGGTTTTGATCTATAGAACATTGGTTGATGATCTTGAAGAACTTAGATTTGTTGATCCTTAGAAAATTAAGTATTGATTACTAGACATAAGTTTCTAGTAGTAGAGCATATGATATGATCTTTATAGAAATTAAGTATTTGATCTATAACAAGGTGAGACATGAAGAGAGAGCGGGAAAATGTGGGATGTTATTTATTCAGTAAATGATGGAATCGGCTTGCACCAACTCTTTCCTATGACCCATTGGAAGGAATTGGAGGACTGATGACAAGGGCAAGAACAAAAGGCATGGAGCAAGCCTTGAATGTACTTATTTGAGATCACCTAGACTAAGTATTATAGATGATTAATCTAAAAGATGAGGAGGTCATTTTCCACTTGTCACGTGATGTACGATCTGACCATTCTAACAAGTTAAACCCTATACTCAATCCTAGCTTACGATCAGTTTTCAGGCAAGTGTACCTATCAATTAGCAGTATAGCATAGGAGTATAGGTATCGATCCCACGAAGACTTATAAGTACTAGTACTAATGATTATCCTACTATTTAACTTCTTACTATTGATGATCTCAATTATCCTAATTATTGCTTAAATTTGAAAGATACGAATAAAATGAACAAAGTAAATATAATCAAATACTCCCTTAATTAATTCGATGATCTAAACATACCCTACCCAAGATCCACCCCTAATTCTCATGCAACTTTTATTCAATTCCAACCATTCCAATGATTAATACCCAATCTCTGATCTGCGGAGTTTCTTACACTAGATTAGGGTCTTTCTCAAGATCAATAATCTCTAATCCTAATTAAGTCAATTAAGATCTCTCTTTAATTAACATAATTAAGATTGCAATAAAATCCTGGGACTCTCAATTGAACTAAACCACAATGACCTCGTTCAATACAGAAAACCTCCTATAACCTATCTCTAGGATTACAAGGGGTCTTATTATTCATGCCAGATCTACTCTATTAAATGATTTCTCAATCTTAATAACAGAGATCTAATCTCATCCTAATACTGCACACATACCAAGATGAACAAACTATGATTGCAACATGAATAAACTCAAAGAGTAGAATTAATTATTAAACATCAACAGTTCTGTTACATGACAATCCGAGGTTTCTCAAGGGATCAGGTATGAAACAATTAGCTACTCATGAATCTAATAAGAAGAACAAAACAGAAAATAATTGAGTCTATAAGGAAAATTCAAACACGAAATATCTTGGCTTCAAATCCGAAAACTATTCTGGCAACAACTTCTCTTCTCTAGGGTTCTCTTATGCTGCGCCCCTCCTCTCCTTAGGGTTGTTCTATTTATACTTCCTAAAGAATGGCCGAGCATCTTCAACTGGAAAGATGCAGTCGTAACTTTCCTTTTCCAAGTGAATCTCGACACGTGAATAACAGTCGCTTGACATGCCCAACAACACGGCCAGATTTCCAACCGTGTCTCCCTCTGGTCGATAATCTGTAATTCCTCATTCTTGTTCAGTATTTGGCACGGCTAGTAACATGGCTAGTAACGCGACTGGCAACACGGCTAGATTATAAACCGTGCCAAGTTTTGGAGCTTTCCACGTCTTTGTAGCGTCTGCCACGGCTTCAAGCACACCCTAATCACAAGCCGTGCTTCCTTTCCAAGTGACAAGTTTCATCTTCAGGTGTGCCCACGATTCATGACACGGGCGCGGCTTTCCCTGTGTTGTCCATAAGTAGCTTTAACTTGATCTTTTAAGCTTCAATCATGCTCCTTTTGTTATCTTTCTCCTTCTCTTTGGTATTATGCCCTGAAACTAATATATTTATCTGTTAAGTACCGAATCCGCATTGATTTTATTCAAAAGCCTACACAAATTCATCATTAATGCCCATGATTTACAAGGGTTAATTTACTCTTATCAAATTTCCCCACACTTAAGCTTTTGCTTGTCCTCAAGCAAACACGGATTACAGAAAACCTAAAGGACAAGTTCTCATAAGTTCCAACAATCGAGAAGATATTTCAGCATCATCGATTTCATGCTACACCTCAATCATTGATAATTTTTACTCAATCTTACCGTTAGTTGTATACAAAATACAAATACTAAAATTTCCAAAGCTAATCCAAGTAAATTAAACTATTACCCTTATCATTTAAACTAAAGTTCCCAAAGTCGAAATTGCCACAAGATCGAGACTAGTAAAATAAAGTATACAATCCTTTTAACCACGGTTGTTAGCAACACAACAGGGACTAAAGGCATGTTGTATCCACTTGTCCCCTAGCTCTTCCTTTTCTGTTTCATCCAATTCTTAAGTTAATTTTGGGAGTTTACCATTAAACAACTTAACTAAGTTAACCGACCCATGTAACGAACTTTCGATCGATAATCCCGAGTTCATCACTCGAGTTAACAGACGTTATTCCCTCAGCGTAGAAGGCGTCCCTAGGATTTACTTGTTCGAGTCTAATTAACTCATTCAATTAATTAATTAATTAATTAAGATGGTTTCCTTGGTCAGTAAGTCCCAGACTAGGCGATCTTAGGCTACTAGGTTTAAAAATACCCCTTCAAACCTCTACCATCTCAATCAATCACTATCATTCATATAAGCTCTTTTAAGTTCAGTTTCCTCGAACTTTTCTCACGACCCTTATAGCGAGCTTTTAGCCATTGATCCCAAGTTCGTCACCCGAGTCAATAGATGTTATTCCTTAAACAGGCATCTCTCAGGCTTAATTACTCGAGTCTATGAGGCCCACTTCTAAACTATTTACATATTAATATATTCTTCCATTACTCCCATTTTTCTTTTTTTTTTACACTTCTTCGAAAAGGAATCACCAAGTTACAAGTATCATTTACTCCTTCACTCCAAGTTATATAGCTTACCTACTGAGCAAAAAGAAGGGCATACTAAACTCACTAGTGACCTTAATCCAATCTCACTTCCCGAAAGTAAAGGTTAAATGACAAGTAAGTTTACTTCACTTGGATTTCATCTTGTAATTTTAGCAATGTATCTCTAATACATAATAAGAGAATAAAAATTGTTAAAGATGTTCCACGGGGGTATAAACAAATCTCAGCAGTCCTTGATTGTCAAAAGTCATCATCGCTTATACCTTAATTAAGAGGAAATTACATTTTTGATTGTACAACCCTTGTATCCTAGTTTCGTTTTCCTAACCCCCTTCCCCACACTTATAATAGACATTGTCCCCAATGTCCTCATGAAATGCATAAAGGGAAGAAAAGAATAAAAGTAAAAAGAAAACAAAAGGAAAATGAAAAACTTCCCTAAATTCTCTTACAACGTGGATCTTTAACAGAAAGTCAAGCGACGCATAAGTAGAGTCATGAGAACCTTTGCTAAACGTAATGGGTCGGTGTACTTTGAAAGCCTGTATCTCAACAACAAAAAAAAAAAGAAACTCATAATCGACTGAAAATAAAGCTAACTATCATCAGCATTTTCTATTTCAAACATTAGTGGTTGGTCAGTCTTCCAGAATCAAACAAATCAGGACAGTAAAAACAAAAGTAAAACGGTTGTTCTGCACAATGGTCCAAATCTCCCGGGTTTAACTTCCATCGATCCACTCACGAGATCAGCTACTGAAGCCATCATCCGATGGCAATGGTATAGTGCCCGATCGGCGAGGAGAATCAGATCCAATCACCTCAGTATCCTGCTGATTGCTCGCTTCGGCAGTAGCAACTATGGGACTTTCATGTCGTGCCATGAAAGCTGCACCCGAGGATTCTCCAAAATGAAAACCGGGATCATATGCACCACTCGAGTGACGATCTCCTCCAGAAACAACCCGAGTAGCTTGTGATGCTACATCCTCATCGCTAGAGCCACCACATGGGGGAAGATCTACCCCCAATTTCTCACCAATACGGGATAAACACGTGACCAAATAACTCTTCAAGCCCTTCACCCGCTTTGACTGCCTGGCTTGTTCTCTCTTAATTTCTTCCAAATCCGTAGTCAATCTCTTTACAGAATCTGCTAGCTCCTGGTTTGGTCCGGCCTGCTCTTGAGCTTGCTCTTGCTCCTCATCCTGCTCGGGTTCTATCTCCGGCTCTTGTTGTTCGTCAGATGCATCTAGTATGCGAAACCTCCACCTCCGCAAAACACTCTCGGGGAGAGAGGTACTCCTTCCACAACTGTCCCTAGGAACTCGGGTTGGAAAGACACCATAATTTTTCAAAATACGGGTAATCCAAGAACCGACAAAAACCTTATGATGCCCTAGATCGCACTGTTTTTTCAAACACCAAACAGCTGCTAATCCAACATTGTCCCGGGTACCCGTAATCATACTCCATAGCTGGTACAGGTCCGAAGCATTCACAACCCCTTGAGAATCACCTCTACCAGTGGTTGAACGGGCCAGAATGTAATGAAGTACACGCACGGCAGGATCCCTTAAATGGCTCCCCTTAGATTTGGGGGGATCATATCCACCATCACCCATACTGTTCTACACTTGATACTGCAGTAGGCCCCTAGGAAAGGCATCTGGAAGCTGCGAGAATTCATTGGAGTCGATAAACTCATTATCTTAAATACCCAGGCACTTGATGAAGTCTCTCATTTCAACACGGTGGTAACTCCCTTGGCAGTAGAAGGAGACCATGTTATCAAGCTGGGTATGCCGGCCGAAACTAAGCTTGAATGTGGCGACGAAATCATAGCTCAGCGAAGAATACATGTCCTCCTCAATGCTCAGAAGTGCTCTCCAAGCTGGATCGTTCAAAAATTGATCAAATCGTTCCACCAACCCATACCGAGCCAGCACATCCCAATCGACTACTACATTAGGCATGAATACCTTCCTTTCTCGCACCGTGTCATACTTACCTTCATCCTCCCTCTACAAGTTAGGAGGATAGTGTCTCGTAGGCCTAGAGGAACCCCCAACTGAATGAGGTTGAGCATTCTTACATGCCACGATTTTCGTCCTAGGCATCTTGGATACACCACGCTTAAGAAATCTCTAAAGATTGATGAATAATGTTCTTCACCTAGTGGAAACAACAGAGAGGCAAGAAAAAGAACAAAGATGCAGAGAGAAGTAATGTGGGAATGAGGAGAGAAGTGTAGTGCAAGGTGTTTTATTTCTGAAAATCACGAACCCTAAAGGCTATTGACGACACGGTCTCAAAACTGGGTGTGTTATAAGCCGTGCCATACATTGGTCTGTATAAAAGAACTTGGAAAAATCTTACCTTTTGGCATGGCTTGTAACTTTGCCGTGCCTGTACCCGTGCCATCCCCTGGAATGAAACACCTTTCACAAATGCCCGTACACTTTGGTGTGGCTTAGACCATGTCGTACCCTCTTTGTTAAAATCTTACCTGCGAAACCACCACTCACAAATGTATGGATGATGATAGTAAAGAGGAAAAACTAACCTAGTAGATGCATGGGTTGCCTCCCAGCCAGCGCTTTTGTTTAACGTCGTTGGCTCGACCTAAGGAATAGAAAAAGGTCAGTTATGGATTCGAATAAGGGTTAGCTCCGTTCTTTCTTCAAAGACCTTCTTGTCTCCTAAGTAATGTTTAAGTCTCTGTCCATTGACCTTGAAAATACCCTTTTCAGGGTGTTTTAACTCCACCGTGCCATAGGGGAAAATGTTCTTTACCCGAAAAGGACCTGACCATTTTGATTTGAGTTTCCCCGGAAAAAGTTTTAACCTGAAGTTGAATAGCAATACCATATCTCCTTCCTCAAATTGCTTGTGCTGGCGCAACTTTGTGTCATGATATGCTTTGGCTCTCTCCTTGTAGAAACTAGTGTTGTCATAGGCCATAAGTCTTAACTCATCAAGCTCATTAATCTGCCTTTTCCTGTGAGCTCCTGACTTGTCGAGATTAAGGTTGATAGTCTTGATTGCCCAGAACGCTCGATGCTGAATCTCAACTGGTAAGTGACACGCTTTCCCATATACTAACCGAAAAGGAGTTGTATCAAGTGGTGTTTTGTAGGCCGTCCTATAAGCCCATAACGCATCGTCTAACCTGTCTGCCCAATCTCGCCCATGCTGGAGAGTTGATCTCATTAAGATGCGCTTTAGCTCTCTATTTGTCAACTCTACTTGCCCACTTATCTGTGGATGATAAGGAGTGGTGAGACAGTGAGTCACTCCATATCTTTTTAGGACTTTTTCAATATGAGAGTTGCAAAAATGTGTACCTCGATCACTAATTAGTGCTCGAGGCACCCCAAAATGGCAAAAGAGCTTCTTGAGGAACTTGGCAACCACCTTAGCGTCATTTGTTGGTAGAGCTTATGCTTCAGCCCACTTAGACACATAATCCACTGCTACCAATATATACTTGTTTCCATATGAAGGAGGAAATGGCCCCATAAAATCAATACCCCATACATCAAACACCTCGCACTCCAGAATATAGTGCTATGGCATTTCATCCCTCCTTGAAATGTTGCCATCTCTCTGGCATCGATCGCACTGAGCTACAAAACTTTGGGCATCCTTGAATACTAACGGCCAATAAAAACCAGCTTTTAGCACTTTGTGGGCTGTCCTATTGGCACCATGGTGTCCTCCAGTGGGTCCACTATGGCAATGGTTCAAGATCTCCCGTCCTTCCTCATGTGAAACACAACGCCTGATCATTTGGTCTGAGCAATACCTGAACAAGTAGGGGTCTTCCCAATAGTAATACTTCAGGTCAGTAAAGAATTTCTTTTTCTGTTGCTTTGACATGTCTTGTGGAAGGACCCTAGCCACTAGATAGTTGGCCATGTCTGCAAACCATGGGGACTCCAACCTGCTAACTTTGTTGACGGAATACAAATTCTCCTAAGGAAATCTATCGTTAATATCTTCTTCCTTTAGCTGCTCCACACATGGGTTCTCCAATCGAGATAGATGATCCGCTGCGAGGTTTTCTGCTCCCTTTTTGTCTCTGATCTCAAGGTTAAATTCTTGCAATAGGAGTATCCACTTGATGAGGCGGGGTTTTGCATTCATCTTGGTCATTAAATATCTCAATGCGGAGTGGTCAATATACACTATCACCTTAGAAAGAACAAGATAAGATCAGAATTTGTCAAAAGCGAACACTACTGCCAATAACTCCTTCTCAGTAGTGGTATAATTCTCTTGAGCCCCGGTTAGAGTTTTGCTGGCATAGTATATCGGTTGGAAATACTTATCTTTTCTTTGACTCAGGACAACTCCTACAGCATAGTCGCTGGCATCGCACATCAGTTCAAATGGTAGGTTCCAATCTAGAGCCACCATGATAGGAGCTTAGGTCAGTTTCTCCTTCAGCGCCTCAAAGGCTTGGAGACATTCATTATTGAAATCAAAGGCGATGTTCTTCTCCAGCAACTTGGTGAGAGGACGAGAAATTTTGGCAAAATCCTTGATGAATCGTCTATAGAATCCAGCATGTCCCAGAAAACTCCGAATAGCTTTAACCGAAGAGGGTGGGGGAAGTTTGGCTATAGTATCAACCTTGGCGTTGTCTACTTCAATCCCCCGCTGAGATATTTTGTGTCCTAAGACAATACCTTCAGTCACCATGAAGTGACACTTCTCCCAATTCAAGACCAAGTTAGTGTCTTCACAACGTATGAGCACCCTTTCCAAATTCTGTAAGCAAGAATCAAATGAATCCCCAAACACGGAAAAGTCATCCATGAATACTTCCATAATATCTTCAACCAGATCTTCAAAAATCACTAACATGCACCGCTGAAAGGTGGCCGGTGCATTACATAATCCAAAGGGCATCCTCCTATAAGCAAATGTGCCATAGGGACATGTAAAGGTAGTTTTCTCTTGATCTTTAGGGGCAATCTGAATTTGATAATATCCCGACATCCCATCTAGAAAACAGTAAAACATATGTCCAGCAAGCCTCTCCAACATCTGATCGACAAAAGGTAAAGGAAAATGGTCCTTGCGTGTGGCTTCATTTAATTTGCGATAGTCAATGCAGACTCGCCATCCCGTCACCGTCCTCATTGGTATGAGCTCATTATTCTCATTTGGGACCATCGTCATCCCCCCCTTCTTTGGCACCACTTGGACGGGGCTTACCCATGAACTATTAGAAATGGGATAAATTAGCCCAGCATCTAACAATTTGATTACCTCTTTCTTAACGACTTCCTTCATGTTTGGATTAAGTCGTCTTTGAGCTTGCACCACTGGTTTGAAATTGTCTTCCATCAGGATTTTGTGTGTGCAAAAAGATGGACTAACCCCTTGGATATCCACGATTTTCCATACCAAGGCATGCTTATGCTCCTTCAATATCTTCAAGAGCTTTTCCTTTTGACCAATGGTTAGCCCGGCTACAATGATGACCGGCAACTGAGAATCCTTCTCTAAGAAAGCATACTCTAGATAGTCAGGGAGTTGCTTCAGCTCCAGAATTGGAGGATCTTCAATAGAGGGCTTCAATCTGGCAACATCTCCTGCATCAATATTCTCCCTCTCTGTTTTTATCCCAAGTTCATCCTTACCATCAAGATGAGTCAACATTTCTTGTATTGCACAATCTTCTGTCTCTTCAATATTGCATACTCTCAAACTTAACTCTAATGGATCCTTGCATAAGATATCTTCCACAACGGTATCAGTTAAATCAATTGCATAACAAGTATCATCAGAATTTACCGATTGCTTCATCACAGCTGGGATTTGTATCACTAACTCGTCTCCCCCCAATGCGCAGCACTAATTGGCCCTCAGCCACATCAATGATTGCTCGGGCTGTGGCTAAAAAGGGGTGTCCCAAGATCAGAGGAACTTCAGTGTCAACTTCCATGTCCAGGATCACAAAATCAACCGGGAAGATGAAAGTTTCTACTTTTACTAATACATCTTCAATGACCCCTCTAGGAAACTTCACTGATCGGTCTGCCAATTAAAGGCTCATTCGTGTGGGTTTGGGCTCCCCTAATCCCAGCTTTTGAAAGAGGGAATATGGCATCAAATTTATGCTAGCCCCCAGATCTGCTAATTCTTTTTCTACGGGTAAATTACCAATGAAACATGGTATGGTGAAACTCCCTGGATCTTTCAATTTCTTTGGAAGCTTGTTTAGTAAAATTGCAGAACAACTTGCACCAATTGTTGCAGTGGAGATCTCTTCCATCTTCTTCTTATTAGATAGTAAATCTTTCAAGAACTTGGCATACCGGGGCATCCGAGAAAGGGCTTCCACAAGTGGTAAGTTGATATGTAACTATTTGAACAAATCCAAAAACTTACCGAAATGTTCCCGGTCCTTATCGTTCCGCAGCCTAGCAGGATATGGCAATGGGGGTTTATAGGGCTGGACGATAGGTGTCTTCTTAGCTTCCAAGTCTTTTGTTCGTTCCTCTATAATTCTGCCTTTTTCTGCGTTATTAGTGGCCTCGCCTTTATCAACAGTCTCATTCTCCTTCCTACTAACAGGAGTTTCCCCAACCTTGTCTGATTTCACTTCCTTTCCACTCCTAAGAATTATTGCCTTCACGTGTTCCCTTGGGTTGGTCTCTGTATTTCCAGGAAGAGACCCTTGTGGTCGCTCAGCAAGCGCTTTAGAGATCTGCCCCATCTGATTTTCCAAGTTGTGGATTGAGGCTTCATGATTTTTTAGAGCTGCCTCTGTGGATTGTTAGCGTTGCTCCAACGCTTGAATGAACTTTGCAATCATATCCTCAAGGCTAGATTTCTTTTCTTGGAAAGGAGGTGGAGCTGGTCTTTGGAATCCTGGAGCGGGTGCATTACCCCTTTGAGATTGCTGATTACTCTAGGAGAAATTGGGATGATTACGCCACCCTGGATTATATGTGTTGCTATAGGGATTGTTTAGTGATCTTGTAGGATTTCCCAAATACTCAACACGCTCTATCACTTCAGACACCGCATTGTTGGAATGAGGTTCAATTGAGCAGTATTGGGATGGTTGAGATACAACCATCCCTTCAACTTTTGAAGCGAGCGCATCTACTTTTGTTGCAATTGCTGTCATCAAATCGACCTCATAAATGCCCGTTGCCCTGTGCTTTTGTCTACCATGGCTCCATTGGTGATTATTTTTGGCCATGTTCTCAAACAAACTCAACGACTCTTCCGACGTTTTCACATTCAAAGTACCCCCAGCCGCAGCATCAATTGTCTGCCGAGTTGCATAGTCAAGCCCATTATAGAAGGTGGAAACTTGTAGCTAGTTAGGCATTTGGTGATGTGGACACCGCTTAAGAAGATCCTTGAATCTGATCCATGCTTCATGCAGGGGCTCGTGATCTAGTTGGGTGAATGGTGTGATATCATTTCTCAACTTGGCAGTTTTTGATGGTGGGAAATAATAGTCCAAGAAAGTCTCTGCCATCTGGGTCCAAGTGGTTATGGAATCCCGGTTTAGTGAACTAAACCACTGCCTTGCTTTCCCCCGGAGAGTAAAAGGGAAAAGTCGCAATTTCAGTGCTTCCTCAGATACTCCGTTTTGCTTGACAGTTGCACAAATATCTAAGAACATCTGAATGTGCGCATGAGGATCCTTGTCAGACAAACCGTCAAACTGGCATTGGTTGTGAATCATATGCATTGTAGAGGCCTTGATTTCGAAGTTGTTGGCCTCTATTGTTGGTTGCACAATACACGACCTAGTGCTGCTCAGAGTAGGTCGAGCATGTTCAACCATCGTCCTTCGTTCATCTGCCATTGGTTCAGTTTCTCTCAATCGCCTTCTAAAAGTTTGGTCAATCTCAGGATCAAAGTCAAGAAGCTTAGATGAAGAGCTCCTTGTCATAAACTGCGACAGACAAACAATGAACTTAGTTTCCTCAACAAATTTGAATGGAAGCACGAATGAAGTTAATGGAAATAACTAAAAATAAAATAAAAATAAAAAAATTATAGTTAAAGTAGTAGGTGTCAAGTTTTCCTAATATTACAAGTCCTCGGCAACGGCGTAAAAAACTTGATGTACGATCCGACCGTTCTAACAAGTTAAACCCTATACTCAATCCTAGCTTACGATCAGTTCTCAGGCAAGTGTACCTATCAATTAGCAGTATAGCATAGGAGTACAGGTATCGATCCCACGAAGACTAGTACTAGTACTAACGATTATCCTACTATTTAACTTCTCACTACTGATGATCTCAATTATCCTAATTATTGCTTAAATCTGAAAGATACGAATAAAATGAACAAAGTAATATAATTAAATACTCCCTTAATTAATTTGATGATCTAAACATACCCTACCCAAGATCCACCCCTAATTCTCATGCAACTTTTATTCAATTCCAACCATTCCAATGATTAATACCTAATCTCTGATCTGCGGAGTTTCTTACACTAGATTAGGGTCTTTCTCAAGATCAATAATCTCTAATCCTAATTAAGTCAATTAAGATCTCTCTTTAATTAACATAATTAAGATTGCAATAAAATCCTGGGACTCTCAATTGAACTAAACCACAATGACCTCATTCAACACAGAAAACCTCCTATAACCTATCTCTAGGATTACAAGGGGTCTTATTATTCATGCCAGATCTACTCTATTAAATGATTTCTCAATCTTAATAACAGAGATCTAATCTCATCCTAATACTGCGCACATATCAAGATGAACAAACTATGATTGCAACATGAATAAACTTAAAGAGTAGAATTAATTATTGAACATCGACAATTCTGTTACATGACAATCCAGGGTTTCTCAAGGGATCAGGTATGAAACAATTAGCTACTCATGAGTCTAATAAGAAGAACAAAACAGAAAATAATTGAGTCCATAAGGAAAATTCAAACACGAAATATGTTGGCTTCAAATCCGAAAACTATTCTGGCAACAACTTCTCTTCTCTAGGGTTCTCTTGTGTTGCGCCCCTCCTCTCCTTAGGGTTGTTCTATTTATACTTCCTAAGGAATGGCCGAGCATCTTCAGTTGGAAAGATGCAGTCGTAACTTTTCTTTTCCAAGTGAATCTCGACACGTGAATAACAGTCGCCTGACACGCCCAACAATACGGCCAGATTTCCAATCGTGTCTTCCTCTGGTCGATAATCTGTAATTCCTCATTCTTGTTTAGTGTTTGGCACGGCTAGTAACACGACTAGTAACGCGGCTGGCAACATGGCTAGATTATAAACCATGACAAGTTCTAGAGCTTTCCATGTCTTCACAACGTCTGCCACGGCTTCAAGCACACCCCAATCACAAGCCGTGCTTCCTTTCCAAGTGACAAGTTTCATCTTTAGGTGTGCCCACGGTTCATGACACGGGCGTGACTTTCCTTGTGTTGTCCATAAGTAGCTTTAACTTGATCTTTTAAGCTTCAATCATGCTCCTTTTGTTATCTTTCTCCTTCTCTTTGGTATTATGCCCTGAAACTGATATATTTATCTGTTAAGTATCGAATCCGCATTGATTTTATTCAAAAGCCTACACAAATTCATCATTAATGCCCATGATTTACTCTTATCATCACGTATCTCCAATAATGATAATGAAGACCAAGCTTGGAGTAATCTTGGCAAATGGACAATTTTGAGCTTCAAGGATGTCATTACATACAAGACATTGAAGATCGCTTGGAAGTGAAAAAATGGCCACCAGTGTCGGAACTTAGGCCGGCGGTTTTTCTAGCCGACCTAGGATGAAGGCCACCGGTTTTGGCCATATAGGTTGTCGGCTTAGTTGGCCGGCCTAAATGTAGGCCACCAACTTTGGCCATGTAAGCTGTCGACTTTGAGGCCGACTTAGGGTGCTACCTATGTGGATCCCTAGTGTAATTTCTTTTGTATTTTTTCCTATTCGATTGTAGACTATAAATAGTCTTTTAGGGCACAAAACTTGGAGACTTTTGGATGTATTTTTCTTATAAGAAATCCTCCTTGCTGTTCTTCATCAAGAACTCCCTCCGATCTAATCAAGGTAACTTGTAGCGATCGTAATTCCTTATAACTTTGGTTTTAATTCAGTATTTGAGTTAGGGTCAAGTTGTTGCTTAGTTCCAAAGATGATTCTAAGGCTACTTTTCCATTCAATCGAGTTCTAGGACATTTTCAACCTAGGCTTCGCATCATTTGGTATCAAAGCTTTAGCTCTTAGAAATCCGGTTTCATCTATCCTTTAGCATTATTGCATTGTTATGTTTTTGTTAATTTAGTCTTTTGAATTTGGTTGTTCAATATTGTTCTTGTTTGTAAAAAAAAAAAATAGTCTTTGAATTTGTTCTATAAGTTTAGAATTAGTCGATTGATTTGGTATATTGTTGGTGGTTTTTGTTGATAGTGTGTTCAAAGAGTTAAAAAAAAAAAAGAGAAGAGGAAGAAGAAGAAGAAAAGAAAATTCGTATAAGAAAAAAGGGATTGTCACGAAATTTCTCTTAGATAGATTAAATTGAATTATTCCTTAGTTCTTAGCATTACGTGTCGTTATTTACTGCATGGTAAGATCATTAATAGGGTTCTTGTTAAAGAACTTGTGGGGAGAAGTTTATTGAATAACAAAAATATACATATATTATTGAGTAATACACGAGTGAATTGAATCCGTATCTTTGAGTGTAAACATGTGAAGGAGAGTTGAGAGGGAAAAATTATTTTTTTTTCTTGTGTTGTTAACAAATTTATTGTAGGCTGTGGAAACATGAGTAATAGAGGAGATCATGTGGATTCTGATATGAAGATGTTTATGAAGGTAGTCCAAGATCAGTTTAAACTTCTGAATAGAAGGTTAGATGATCTTGAATCTCCTTCTAAGCATAAGTCTTTCAGAAGGAGTATGGATGAGGAAGGGGAAAATGAGGAGTCTAATGTTGATATGGGTAGTTATAGGAGAGGAAAAAGGGCTGTTCAGAGGTAGGATAATAATTTAGGGACCATTAAGATAGCAATTCCAACTTTTTAAGGGAAAGATGACCCTGAGCTGTATTTGGAGTTAGAAGAAAAGTAGAACACGTATTTGATTGTCATAATTATACTAAGGAGAAGAAGGTTAAATTAGCAACAATTGAGCTCATTGATTATGCTAGTATTTGGTAGGATCAACTTGTGGTTAGTAGGCGAAGGATAAGAGAGAGACCAATTAGGTCATAGGAGGAGATGAAGGTAGTAATGAGAAAAAGGTTTATACTTAGTCATTATGATAGGAAACATATATCCACCGGACCCATCATTAGGGCAAGAGCCAAATGATTACAAAATTTAGCGATGAGAGTCCTCTTTGAACAATTAGACCTTGAAGATATTTGTTTAGTATCTTCTTTTTCATTGTATAATTATTGTGTATTTCAGCAAGTACATTTGTCGGTTTTTACAAGACAACAAGTAAATTCACTAATGCTCAATTTGTGGGTTATTCATGGACCTACGTAAATCAAAGAAGAATTGGTCCTACATTGCTCCATGGAATTGAAGGAAATTGGCCACATATGAGGGTTTTACTTGTAATTTCCTTTTGTTGAAAGCCGACCACATATGTTGTTATTTTCTTTATACTTTGTATTTTTTTTTGTTAAATTTGTCTTATTTAGAATAAGTATAAATACTTGTAAAGTAGGTTTTGTAAGGAACTTTTTGAACATTACATATCTAAAAATTGTGCCGTGGAGTGCTCCTCTTCACGCATCCTCTACTCTTATCAATTTCATTGTAAAATTGTGGTGAGTTAGCTTAAGGAATTATTGTGAGTCATATCAATATTTCTTGAGTTGCTTCCAATTATTACTAGTGTGTCATATCTAGTGTATAATTGGTTGGTTCATTTGTTCTTGTTTCACGCAATTAGAGTTCCATCTTCAACCTAAGGTTTATGCCATTTAGTTGGAAATTTGAATCAATTGTGTTTGTTTTCTTTAATTGGTATTAAGATCCAATTGAGCACATCATAATTTTGGTATCAAAGCAAGGTTTAGAGAAGTGAAATTTTCATAATTCCTGATAGAGCCATTTTATACTCAATCTTTATAGTATAAATTGTGTTAAATTATTATTGATTTTATAGAAATAATAAGGAAATGGTACTTTAATTCTATAATCGTGATAAATCGGGTTAAATGGAGTCAAGGATGTTAATTCAAGTATTTTAGAGAAGTCATCTACAACTTGGATCAAGACAAGGAATTACACCACCGGAGGAAGCACGGTTTGAGGCACGGCCAAGGTTCAAACCGTGTTACACACTGGACAAGAAGGCGAAAATGAGGACTTTCAACAGAGAGAGACATGGCTTAAGGCACGGCCGTGGTGGAACCCATGGGAGAAACCGTGCTTGAAGCCGTGGTGGAAGCCAGGACCAAGGAGAAGAAAGTGTGGAACATCAACCAGATGAAGGCACGGCTTGAAATCTGGCCGTGTGTCTAACCGTGGTTCACACTGGGCGCGGATGATGACTTGAAGAATATGCACAGAGGATGGCACGGCTTGATCCACGGCCGTATGTTGGGGCGTGCCAGGCAAACGAATCTTCACTTCTCGAAATCTACTTGGAAAAGGAAAGATATTTTCGTATCTTGCTAGCAAAAGATCACATGCCATCTCCCTAACAATATAAATAGAACCAACCCTAGAGGGTTAGGACAACTTTTGAACTTTTGAATCTTTGGATCTTGAAGAACCTTGGATCATCTTGGAGGCAGAGCAAGCAACCGGGTTCATTATGTTTTTACTTTTTATTTTCGTTTTATTGATGAACATGAGTAGCTAAGTTACTTTTCTAGCCAAAGGGTCATAGATGTTTAATTCTCCACGAATTGTGAGGTCTAATTGACTTGTATTTATTCTATTCTTTGCTTTCGGGTATTCATATATCTTCTAATCGTTTTGTCATTATTATCTTTGTTGATTGGTATGAATAGAGCTCTTCTACTCAATTAGCAAGTTAATATATTGTCAACTAGCACGTCAAATCCGTAATTGTTTGATTGTTCTAGTCTTAGTGACGCAATAACATGTTTGGTTATAAAAGAGATGATCGAATTCATGTTATGGAGGTGTGTGATCATGTTTAAATAGGTTATCTTATAATCTACTGGCATGAATTGGTGGTCTCTCTAGATCTTAATGCTATTGATAGATTAAATCCTAAGCGCTTGTCTAGGGTTGTTTAATCAATAAGAGAAATAATTCAAAGCGCTTGTCGGAGGTTATTGAGGAAGTAAGGAGAGATAGGTTGTTAGAGCTTGTTAATAACCATAACCAGTTTATCTAGAACTAAGAATAGAGAACATTTGCATCGATGATCAATTCCTTGAATTAAACTATCTTGATTCCTTTGGCTAGGCTTTTTATCAATATACAACTTTCTTAACTTGTTTTAACTTTGTTCAATTCACAAACCAAACCCCCCCATTTTCCTTTTCCTTTTATTCTCCTTGAATAGAAATAAGTTTAACCAATCTCTGTGGATTCGACCCTACTCACCACTATATGCAAATCATATAATTGTCCAGGAGTAGGTTTTATTTTTGTTGGATTCGACACCCATCAATTCCTAATTGGGATTTAAGGTTCTTGATTCTTCATTCCGAAATTGAATTATGTCAAGTGAAACTTAAAATCTTGTGTTGAATTGTTCCTTGAATTGCTTGCGTGATTTCTAATTAAAGTCTTATGAAGTGTAGAAATCAGATTGCATCCTTTGTCATGAGTTGACTGTGTGTGGAAGAAGGGGAAGTTCTTTAGACTTGAATTCCATAAGTTGAAGTAGTGTTGATTAGTGCTTTGTTGTTTCCTTGAAATTTTAGAATTGGAAGGTTCATTTTTTAGATTTTGCTCAACTTGCGTGGAGAATTAGGAAACCTTTTGAATTCAAATCAATCATTACTTGTAGAGTTATTGTGTATTGATCACTTTAATTGCACTTTGATTAGTTGGAAATAATTGCTTGCCATTTGGAGAAGTGTCCATATTTGCTTCTATTTCCTCAGTGTTGTCGTGGTGTGTAAGTGGACGTGGAAGTGGGGTGCTACACAATGAGAGTGTGTATGTGTCATAGAGTGTGTGTTGTGGTTTGAAGGGTGTTGCACCATGAGTTTATGTGTGTGTACCTAGAGTGAGTGTTTGTGCGTTGGGTGTGTAGTAGTGGTTGGGGGTTACATCGTGGGAGTGAGTGTGTGAATACATGGTGTGTGTGTTGCGTGGTTGTGTGTTGAAGTGTGAGAGTGAGTGTGTGACGCCATGGTGTGTATGTTATGTGGTTGTGTGTTGAAGTGTGGAAGTGTGTGTGTGAAACCATGGTGTATGTGTTACTTTAGTGGTGTGTTGAACCATGGAATAGTGTGTGCATTGTAGAGTGTTGTTATAACATTGAAAAGGGGTACTGTATTTGACGTGAAGTGTATGGTAGTTGTATTGAGTTATTTTTGTGTGTCAAAAGATAAATTCATCAGCCATGTCGAATGATAGTGTGAATGGGGGAATTGGTAATGAGGCCAATAGTTAGATTGGAGGTGATCGGTATTTATTTATTAATGTATTATGCTGAGCTTTGACTTCATTTCCTACTAATGATGATGAGTAGAGGGAAAATTTATTCCACATCTCTTGTAGAGTACAAGGTAATCTTTGTGCTATTATTATTGATGGCGGTAGTTGTACTAATGTAGTGGCTGCATCATTAGTATCTAAATTGAAACTAGTCATTACCCCACATCCAAAACCCTATAAATTGCATTAGCTGAGTGAGTAGGGTAGTCTACATGTTACCTAGAGGGCTAGGGTACCTTTCAGCATAGGGGATAAATATCATGATGATATTGTATGTGATATCCTTCCCATGTGTGCATCCCATATATTGCTTAGCAGGCCTTGGTTGTATGATATGAGGGTTTTGCATGATGGCTTCAGAAATAATTATATGTTGTAGAAAGAGGGTAAACGTATAGTGTTGAACCCAATGTCACCTTTAGAGGTCCAAGAGGTTCAGAGGTAGATAAGTAAAACTAGAAAGAAGAAGACCTTATTGGTGGGACAGTATAAGTTAGAGGAGGCCATAGTAGATGAGAGACTAGTATATTTATTTCAGATGAGGTATACCTTAGAGATGGAGGGGTGTGAGCAACTATCCCATGTGGTATCTCAGGTACTGAATGACTATAGTGATCTTTTTACAGATAAATTACTAGGAGGATACGGCATCTCTGCTACATTTAATGTTGCGTATCTGTCAACCTATTTACCCGATGATGTTCATGAAGACCTATCAGATTTGAGGGCAAATCTTCCACAGGCCCGAAGAGATGATACGAATCATATACTCACAGGACCCATTAATAAGGCAAAAGCTAAAGGATTACAAAATTTGGCAATGAGAGTCTTCTTTGAACAATTAGACCCCGAAGATATTTGTTTAGTATCTTCTTTTCCATTACATAATTATTTTGTATTTCAGCAGGTACATTTGTTGGTTTTTACAAGACGGTGAGTAAATTCACTAATGCTTAGTTTGTGGGTTATTCATGGACCTACATAAATAAAAAAAGAACCGGTCCTACATTGCTCCATGGAATTGAAGGAAATCGGCCTCATGTGAGGGTTTTATTTGTAATTTCCTTTTGTTGAAAGTTGACCACATATGTTGTTATTTTACTTGTATTTTCTTTTGTTAAATTTGCCTTATTTAGAACAAGTATAAATATTTGTAAAGTAGGGTTTGTAAGAGACTTTTTGAACATTACATATCTGAAAATTATGCCGTGGGGAGCTCCTCCTCACGCATCCTCTATTCTTATCAATTTCATTGTGAAATTGTGGCGAGTTGGCTTAAGGAATTATTGTGAGTTATATCAATATTTCTTAGGTTGCTTCCAATTATTACTAGTATGTAATTGGTTGGTTCATTTGTTCTTGTTTCACACAATTAGGGTTCCATCTTCAACCTAAGGCTCATGCCATTTAGTTAGAAATTAGAATCAAATGTGTTTGTTTTCTTTGATTGGTATTAAGATCTAATTGAGCACATCACATTACTATAGGGATTTATATAAAAATTTGCAGGGGTTGACTCAAGGTTCCATGAGAGTTGAAGATTATTATAAAGAGATAGAGGTCGCTATGATTCAAGTTAACATGGAAGAAGATCGTAAAGCTACAATGGCTAGATTTGTTAATGGCCTGAATAGAGAGATAGCTAACATTGTAGAGCTACATCATTATGTGGAGATGGAGGAACTATTGCATAAGGCTATTAAGGTGGAGAGGTAGTTAAAGTCCAAGGGCACCTCTAAGTATGGCTCTACTTTTGGCTCTTTAGGGAAGACAATTTAGAAGAATCATAAGGATGCATTTAGACAAAAGGAAGATGCAAAGTGTAAGGAACCAACTACCTATCCTAAAGGTGAAACTGGATTTAAATCCTTTGCTAGATCATGTGATATAAAATGTTTTAGATGTTAAGGGTTGGGGTACATTGCATCCCAGTGTCTAAATAAGAGGGTTATGGTTGTTTTAGATAATGATGATGCAGAGAGTATCGACTCAGATGAGGAAGAGATGCCACAATTAGAGGAATGCAGCGATGTTGATGTAGAGGGTCTTGTAAAAGGAGAGATGTTGGTTACTAGGCATGCTCTAAACATTCAACCTAAGGAAGGTGATGATGAGGAACGGTGTGAGCATATCTTCCATACTCGGTGCCATGTGAGTGGTGAAGTATGTAGCATGATCATTGATAGTGGTAGTTGCACAAATGTTGTAAGTTCTTTGATTGTTGAGAAATTGCATCTACCTACAATGAAGCAACCTAGGCCATATGATGAGATCCATGACAAGAGCCAAGCCGGAAGAAGAAATGTGGATCCTCTTAAAGTGCCGCCTGGACCGATCACAAGAAATCGAGCAAAACGATTCAAGGAAGCACTTAACGGGTTGATAAAGGTTGTCCATGAAGCCGGAAAGGATTGGAGCAATCATGAAGTTGGAACGGATTGGAACAACCATGAGAAGACCCCTGCTTTGTACAAGTTATACTGGACACGGGTTGAAGAGGGCGTGTACTTTCAAGGTACGGCCGTGTAGGAGTCAAGCAAATCCATAGAAAGATACACGGCCAAAGTACACGGGCGTGTATGTTGCCAGAAGTTGCAAAGAAAGATACACGGCCAAAGTACACGGGCATGTATGTTGCCAGAAGTTGCACAGAAAGGTACACGGCCAAAGTACACGAGCGTGTATCCCCTGTCAGCCAGCTTGTTCTGTTTCGCGTTTTTTATGTCACTTAACTAAACTACGTCATTTTAGACTTGTTTTTTTACACGAATTGTAACCCTAGTATAAAAGCTCCTAGGGTTTAGAACAATATAGGATATACATCTTTGAACATTAAACACTTTTGAGAAGCACCTCTCTTAGTTCTTCAAGAACTAAATCAAACTTATCGGATTGATTTCCGTGGCATTCATCCCGACTTATCAATCGGTCTTTCATCCCGATTGTGGCGTCTTCATTTTTATACCAAGGTTCTTGTCTCGCTTATAGACAACGGGTCGCTGTTTCCACTTTAGGTGTTTGGGCATCTTAGGCAACGAATTTCCAAACGTATTGGTATTGGGTTTCGTCACGGGTTGGCGGCGTTCGTATCAGTTTGATATCAGAGCTTAGGTTTGTCAAAACATCAAGTTCGGTTGAGGAAGGTAATATCAAAAACCCTAACTCCAATCGTTCATATCCATTGTTAGCATTCAATTCCGCAATATTGATTGTCTTTTGATAGTGTAGTATTTACTAGTCGATTGTTAATAAAAAAAAGAAGAATAAAAATCACGACAAAAAAAAGAAGGGAAAAGAAAAGAAAAGAGAAACGTGATCAAAAGCTAAAAATAGAGACAAAAAAATCGAATAGAAAAATAGAGGAAAATTTTACGAACCCTAGAGTTAGTTTTGAATTCTACGGAAGGAAATTGGTATAGTTCGGGTTAGTTCCAAGAGAATTGAGAAGAGGAAATTGGTAAGTGATATCATCGTTGTTTGTGAGAATACACGAGTGACTGTGTGATATCATCATTTTAGCGAAAACACGTAAGGGAATGTATCGTGAGGTTTAAATTTTATATATATTTGTGTTAGTACTAATCTTTTCTACAGGAACTATGTCGAGACAACATTCTCCTGAAGGTGAGGGGGGAAGGTTTGATGCTAGGTTAGTAATTGAGGCGTTGAAGGGAGAAATGAAGAGGATGTTCCAAGAGGGAATGGACAAATTCATGAGACGGTAGAGCAAGGACTAGAGCAATCCACAAACGTATTCCAAGGGCGTAAGAGGGAGAGTCGTTCTAGGAGAGTACCGAGGGGTGGAGATGTAATGTCGGATGATGACTCTGATGAGCCTTCTGTCGGGAGTTATAGAGGTTATAGTGGTCGAAATAGAGGAACTAGGGATTGGGATGATAGAGGAGATAGGAATAGAGAGGATGATCAATTGAGTAGCATAAAGATGAAGATTCCTCCTTTCCAAGGGAAGAATGATCCGAGGCGTATTTAGAGTGGGAGAAAAAGGTGGAGATGGTGTTTGATTATCACAACTATAGTGGGAGAAAGAGGGTGAAACTTGCTGCCATTGAATTTTCATATTATGCTATAGTATGGTGGGATCAACTAATGTTGAATAGGAGAAGGAGTGGCGAGCCACCTATTGAGTCTTGGGAAGAGATGAAAAGAGTGATGAAGAAGCAGTTTGTACCTGCGTATTACTATCGTGAATTGCACAACAAGTTGCAAACTCTTAGGCAGGGAAGCCGAAGTGTAGATGAGTATTTCAAGGAGATGGAAGTCACTATGATTAGAGCGAATGTAGAGGAGGATAGAGAGGCTACAATGGCTAGATTTCTTGCTGGGTTGAATAGAGAAATCCAAAATGTGGTGGAATTGCAGCATTATGTAGAATTGGAGGATATGGTTCACATGACTATAAAGGTTGAGAACCAGCACAAGAGGAGAGGTAGTAGTAATGCACAGTTGCAACAGGGTAATGGTTCATCCACTTGGAAGAACTAATCAATGGAAGAAGAAAGAAAATCCTTTACCCACCAAACTAAAAGGGGTGCTGAGACAAGCGGGTTCTTTCTCCTGGTAATCAAGGTAACCCTGAATCTTCTACTTCTAGAATTCGTGACATTAGATGTTTTAAATGTCAAGGTAGAGGCCATATTGCTAGTCAATGTCCAAATAGGCGTGTGATGATTTTGCGTGATGATGGAGAGTATGAGACTGAGGGGGATAGTGAAGAAGAGGATATGCCTCCATTAGAGGATGCTAGTGATGATGAGGAGCCTGCAATGGGAAGGCTATGTGGCAGTAGTGAAGAGAGCTTTGAATGTGCAGGTGAAGGAAGAAGAGGAGGTGAAAAGGGAGAATATATTTCATACTAGATGTTATCTAAGAGATCACATTTGTAGTTTGATTATTGATGGGGAAGTCGCACCAATGTAGTGAGCAATTTTATTGTTGAGAGGCTGGGGCTCAAAACTGTTAGACACCCTAGTCCATATAAATTGCAAGTGGTTGAATGATAGTGGTGAGACTAAGGTGAGTAAGCAAGCCTTGATTGGGTTTTTTGCATTGGGTTTGTATGAGGATGAGGTGTTATGCGATGTAGTGCCAATGCAAGCATGTCATGTGTTGTTGGGGGGGCCATGGCAATTTGATAGGGAGGCTGTTCATGATGACTTTTCTAACAAGTATACGCTTGTTCACCAAAGGGGAAAAATTTTAACCTTAAACCGTTAACACCTAAGCAGGTGTTTTTGAGGACCAGTTGC
>JBBMOL010002287.1:0-26263 GCA_037954665.1 Laguncularia racemosa | reverse complement strand
CATTGGGCAAGTATAAAAGATTTTTTTGAAGCACATTCCCTCCGGGGGGGGGGGGGGGCGATAATGCTCTAATGAGAAATTCAAAAGTTCCTCGATCTTTTCAAAAAATTACATGTTATCTTACCTGTTGTCGATACTTTACCACAAATTCCTAAATACGCAAAGTTCCTTAAGGATTTGTTATCTAATAAGAGAAAGTTGGAGAAGCTCTCAATTGCTAATTTCAGTAAGGAGTGTCAGGCAATTCTACAAAACAAGTTCCCTAAAAACTAAAGGATCTAAGGAGTTTTACTATTCCTCGTGTACTTAGTAACTTAGCAATCGATAAACCTTAGTCAATTTAGGAGTAAGCATTTATTTGTTGCCTTATAATTTATTTCTGAAAACTAGGTCTAAGAGAGCCAAAACCCACATATATGAGTTTGCTATTAGCTACTAGATATGTCACATACCCTAAAGGAATTATAGAGAGTGTTCTTGTCCAAGTAGAAACTTTTATATTTCCAATGGATTTTGTATACTTGAATAGATGAGGACATAGAAGTACTCTTATTTTAAGTAGACCGCTCTTAGCTAAAATTTGGGTTTACAATAACGTTGCGGTGATGGGCCCATATTAAGGGTAAGGATAAAGAATTAATTTTTAAAGTTCCGAAAGCTATAAAAAAAGACTGCAGATCATGATGATACTTGTTATTGTTTGGATGCTATTGAAATTTTCTATTAATGATTTTACTAGGAAATTTAGGAGGGAAATTTTTAGGGTTTGGAATACTGAATTAGCAATGTATGGTTCAATAGAGTAAATGAGGTAACATTGATCGGTATACTGATGATTCAAGGTTTCTGTTGAGTAAGGAAGACAAAGGAATTTGGCTGATGCAACTATTTGGATTTAGCATACATTGTTTCAGGTGAGTACCCCCTTAACTCCTCTCTTGGGTAAAAAGTGGTTGATAATGTAGACTACTTGTTGTTGGCTGAAATTACCTTATACGATCACTTACTGTGATCAATGCAGAAGATTGTTGAATTACATTTGTTTGTGATGGCTGGTTGTTGTATCATTTATATGCTTGGATTATGAGAAAAAAAAAAAAAGAATGGAACTGTTGGTCTAATTTTTAAATTCCCATTCCCCAATCCGATCTAGACTAGACCCTATGCTCATCTAATATAGATCAACGACTTGAGTTAGGAATTTCGTTTGATTTTTGGAGTCGCCACCCAACTGTTGTTAGGAAATATTGAATTAAGACTAAAAGAGCGGATTAGTCTTAATTTGGACCACTAGTCGTCGTGATTTCTCTTCTCGTTTTTGTGAAAAGAGGAAAAGGGAAAAAACCGGAGTTTCTAAGTCCGGAGGCAACCTATTAAAACCTTGCAGTTACAACCTAATCTCCTAAATTGTTCCTATTTAGAAATGTGTTTTATTGTGTTTCTGTTACTTTTTTATTATGTTTTTGAATTATTTCAAGAAAATGATTTTCCATTCATTTTATGGGTTGACCCAATGGGTGCCTACGTACCTGCTACTCAGGATCAAACCAAACCATAGTTCACTTTTCCTGAAAATATTTAAGTGTGTTGGTGAATTTTAGTTTTGAAATTTCTTTTGATTTATGTTCTTATCATTTTTTGGATTTTTTTAAAAAGTCTAAACCTAAACTTTAATTTGATTTTTGAAAATGATTTTTAGGGAAAAACATCACTTTTTGATTTATTTGAAGAAAATGATTTTTCTAAGTGCTAAAAAACTCATTTTTAAAATTTTTGAATTTTTATGATTTTTTCAAGATTTTTTTATGATTTTTTATTATTTTTATGATTTTTTGTGAATTTTTGTTAAAAAATTTATGCTAAGCTATTATCTACCCTATTTGAAATCTAAAGTTTTATTATTATTTTCTAATATTTTTTATTATTTTTCTACATTTTTATTTATTATTTATTTTTTTTATTTTCTTTTCTTTTCTTTTCTTTTTATTTGTTTTTTTTCTACATTATTAAATCCTAAAAACCTAATTTCTACATCTTCCTACTTATGGAAATAAAACATAAAAACTTTAAATAAAACTAAATAAATAACCAACAAATAAATAATCAAATAATAAATAATAAATCAAAAAAAAAACAAATAAAAAAATAAAAAAAAATTCGAAAATAAAAAAAAAAACCCGGAAAATGCAACTTACCTAGATCCGGGTCGGTGCGCGGGTCGGGTCGGGGGTCGAATCAGGTCGGGTGGGACACGGCGTTCCGGCGATCTTTTGCAACGGGTGAGGTGTTGAATCCTAGCTTCTTGAGAGTGCTGAATCCAATGCTGGCAGTGGTTTGCTCCCAGATCGTCTCCTGGTGGTGGTTCAACTCCAATCGGTGATCGCGATTTTGGTTCTCCTCCGTGCTCTCCGATTTGCTCTCTTTTCTCACTTTCTCTCAATTTTGATCCGTGATTTGGCTTCCTCCATCCTCCTCTATTTATAGGCGTTTCAAATCGAGTTGGATAAGCTCGGTTTTCCTCTGATCGAAGCTAATCGAATTTTCGGTTAAAAAACCAACTCCGATTTGTGTAAATCCATCGTTTGTTGCGATTTGATTCCAATTAAATAATGTTTATCTTATTTCTATTGAAGACCTGTTGGATTTGTGAAAAAAAATCGAATCGAAACGGCGAAATTTCGAATTTCTCTTCCGCCGGCGATCTCGGACCCGAGGTAAAAGACGATCACGCGCCCGGCGCATGTGCCCCCTCCAGCCAATCGGATGCTACCACGTGTCCTAGATAAGTAAAAAAATTGCAAAACACGGAAACTGCTTCCCCCACGTTTCGAACCTACGACTGAGCCCCCTTGGGGCGCACCTTAGCCGTGGTCCGGGACCAGCTGGGCTAGCCCATTTTCCTGATTTTCTTTTATTCGCAAATTGCATATATGCAATGCGATTTTTCTATTTTTTTGTTTTTTTGAAATTTCAAAAATTTGTAAAAATTATTTTATTATTTATTATTGCCATTTCTAAAATCATTTTTAAAAATTGATGTGTTTTCCTATTTATTTTTATTTTTTGAATATTTTTATTATTTGTGCAAAAATAGAGAAAAATTTGGGAAAAAAGTAAAAATTGATTATTATTGATTGTTATTTATTCTTCGAGCAAAAATGGGGTGTTTAAAAACTGCCCCTCTTTGTGGTAAAGTTTGAAAAACTTAACTACAAAGACAAAAAAGAAGACGCCATTTTTGGCCTCTTGATTAGGTTTTTGGTAAAAAAATGCTCCAAGAGCTAATAATCCACGATTGAAAATGGTCTTAACAATTTAGAGTAATGTTCATTCCCCAAAAAGTGCTTTATGAGCTGACTAATTGGCGATAGGAAACTCTTAAGCATTGTGTGGAAGAAAAAGATGATAGGAAGCGTCTTATCAGACTAGCAACCTTGGAAAGAAAATTTAATTAGGAAGCGCCCTATGAGCTGGCTACCTGTCAAAAAGAAGCGTCTGGTTAGATAGCAACTGTTTGAAAGAATATTTCCCAAAAGTGCCCCTGAGCTGACTAATCGGGAGAGTTAGGAAAGTGCCCCTCATAGGCTGACTAACCTTAAGATAGATTTTTAGGAAAGTGTCCATCTTGGTCTGACTAACCTATGATAGAGTCTCAAAAAGTGCCCTTAGAGCTGACCCTTTAGAAAAGGATTTTTTTTTAGGAAATTACCCATCTTGGGCTGACTAACCTATGATAGAGTTGTCTCAAAAAGTGCTCTTATGAGTTGACCTTGAGAACAGATGTTTAGGAAAATGCCCATTTGGGCTGACCAACCTATAATAGATTTTGTCTCAAAAAGTGCCCTTATGAGCTAACCTTGAGAACAACTTTTTAGGAAAGTGCCCATATCGGGCTGACTAACCTAAGGTAAAAACTATCTCAAAAAATGCCCTTATAAGCTGACCTTGAGAACAGATGTTTAGTAAAGTGTCCCTCTTGGGCTGACTAACCTATAATAGAGTTGTCTCAAAAAGTATCCTTTTGAGTTGACCTTTAGAACGATGTTTAGGAAAGTGCCCATCTTGGGCTGACCAACCTATAATAGAGTTGTTTTCAAAAAGTGCCCTGATGAGCTGACCTTGAGAACAACTTTTTAGGAAAGTGCCCATATTGGGCTGATTAACCTAAGGTAAAACTGTCTCAAAAAGTGCCCTTATGAGCTGACCTTGAGAACAGATGTTTAGGAAAGTGCCCATCTTAGGCTGACTAACCTATAATAGAGTTGTCTCAAAAAAGTGCCCTTATGAGCTGACCTTGAGAACAAATTTTTAGGAAAGTGTCCATCTTAGGCTAAAATAACCTAAGGTAAACTGTCTCAAAAAGTGCCCCTTTTGAGCTGACCTTAAGAACAGATGTTTAGGAAAGTGCCCATCTTGGGCTGACTAACCTATAATGGAGTTGTCTCAAAAAGTGCCCTTACGTGCTAACCTTGAGAACAACTTTTTAGAAAATGCCCATCTTGGGTGACTAAACCCATGATAGAGTGTCTCAAAAGTGCCCTTATAAGCTGACCTTGAGAACGGATTTTTTTTAGGAAAGTGCCCATCTTGGGCTGCTAACCTATGATAGAGTTGTCTCAAAAAAGTGCTCTTATGAGTTGACCTTGAGAACAGATGTTTAGGAAAATGCTCATCCTGGGCTGACCAACCTATAATAGAGTTGTTTCAAAAAAATGCCCTTATGAGCTGACCTTCAGAACAACTTTTTAGGAAAGTGCCCATATCGGGCTGACTAACCTAAGGTAAAACTGTCTTAAAAAGTGCTCTTATGAGCTGACCTTGAGAATAGATGTTTAGGAAAGTGTCCATCTTGGGCTGACTAACCTATAATAGGAGTTGTCTCAAAAAGTTCCCTTATGAGCTGACCTTGAGAACAGATGTTTAGGAAAGTTGCCCATCTTGGGCTGACCAACCTATAATAGAGTTGTCTCAAAAATTTGCCCTTTGAGCTGACCTTGAAAACAACTTTTTAGGAAAGTGCCCATATTGGGCTGATTAACCTAAGGTAAAATTGTCTCAAAAAGTGCCCTTATGAGCGGGACCTTGAGAACAGATGTTTAGGAAAGTGCCTATATCACCAAATATATTGAGATTCACTATCATTTTAGTGGTTTATTTTCCATTGGCGAAATGATGGGTAATGTGTTTAGGTGTATTTGCTGTTATGAGAATTGATTGGGATTATTGACCATTCAGGGATATTAACTTTGCTTGTAAAAAATAAAAACTCGACTAAACGAAATTTGTATCGAACATCAGCTTTCATAAACATTGGCAAAATTTCGCTTCCCTTGCCTAAGGATAGTAAATCTTTACAGCATCTGTTTTAATGGGGTCTCTCAGTTCCGGACCATCCATCTGAGTCAGTATCAAAGCACCTCCTGATAGAACCTTTTTCACCACATAAGGGCCTTCATAGTTTGGGGTGAATTTTCCTCTAGAGTCTTGGGCGTTTGGGAGAACCTTTCTTAGCACCAGATCCCCTTCTTTAAAAGTACCGAGGTCTCATCTTCTTGTTAAATGCTCGGGTTATCCTCTGTTGGTAACACTGGCCATGACATAGTGCGGTAAGTCTTCTTTCATCAATCAGATTCAGCTGATCAAGCCTCTTTTACCTATCTGATTCAGTTAGCTGACTTTCTGACAGGATTCTGAATGATGGTATTTCGACTTCCACTAGTAGCACTGCTTCAGTACCATATACCAATGAGAAATGGGGTAGCTCCAGTAGATTTTTCTTATTGAAGTCCTATAATCCATGAGAGCAAACGGTAACATTTCATCCCAATCTTTGTAAGTAGTTGTCATTTTCTCGATGATCTTCTTGATATTTTTGTTAGCTGCTTCTACTGCCCCATTCATTTGAGGTCGGTAGGGAGTTGAATTCCTATGGTTTATGTGAAATTGTTAACATAAACCTGTTATTGATTTGTTGTTGAGATTGGTACCATTGTCGGTGATGATAGACTCAGGAACTCCATATCGGGCTATTATGTCCCTTTTCAAGAAGCGGACTATTACCCCTTTTGTGACATTGGTATATGATGAAGCTTCTACCCCTTTGGTGAAGTAATCAATCGCTACCAGTATAATCTGTGGCCATTGGATGCTGTCGGGTGATAGGGCCAATTATGTCGATTCCCCACATGGAGAAAGGCCATGGTGCTGACAACAAGTGTAGCTCATTAGGCGGAGCATTTATCCGGTTTGCGTAGACTTGACATAGATGACAATGCTTGACATATTTTTACGCAATCCGATTCCATGGTCAACCAGTAATATCCTAAACCCCATGATTTTTCGGGCCAACATTTAGCCATTCATATGAGGTCCACATACTCTTTCATGTACCTCCTTCATCAATTCGCATGCTTCATCTTTGTCCACACATCTTAACAAGGTGGTATCAAATGATCTTTTATAAAGAATAGACCCACTTAATAGAAATGGCTCGCTAACCTTCTGAGTGTTCTTTGATCATTCTTGCTAGCCATTTCGGGGTATTTACCTTCTTGGAGAAAGGTCTTAATGTCGTGATTACCAGGGCTTGTCATCTTGTATCTTTTCAATGGTTAAACAGTAGGCGGGCTAACTTTCGATGTCTATTTTCATCGGTTGAACTTCGGCTCCCCCTGTTATCTGGATCATAGATGCTAATGTGCTAATGCATCTGCAAACTGATTCTGAGTTCTCGGGATGTATGTGAAAGTGATTGCATTGAATTCTTCAATTAGCTCTGTCAAGTGTTGATGATATGGTACCAGTTTGGGGTCTTTAGTCTTATATTCTCCTCTTGTCTGTAGTATGATGAATGACGAATCCCCATATACTTCTAATTCATGGATTCCCATTTGGCAGGCCATCTTGAGGCCAAGAATGCATGCCTCATATTCCGCGATATTATTGGTATAGGGAAATGTAAGTCTTGTCGCTGCAAGAATTGAGTGTCGTCTGGGGATATCAATATTGCCCCAACCCCACAATCAAATACGTTGGAGGCTCCATCGAAAAAACAATTTCCATTTAGCATTCTGCTCTATCCCAAAGTCTTCTACCGACATATCTTCCACTGTCAATATATTCTCATTTGGAAATTAGGCCTATAATTACTTGGAATCTGTTTCGACAGGGTGTTCCGCCAATTGGTCGGCTAATGCTTGCCCTTCATCAAGTTCTAATTTATGTATGTGATGTCGAACTCGAATAGAAGCATTTGCCACTTGGAAATTCTCCCTATCAAAGCTGGCTTCTCTACCAAGTATTTCAAGGGATCGTGTCTTGTTAGCAGCTCAATATGGTAGTAAGAGGTGTATTGCCTTAGTTGATGCATGACCCAAATTAAAGCACAACACGTCTTCTCCACCTCTGAGTACCTCTGTTCCCCATCTGTGAACTTCTTGCTCAGATAATATATGGAATGCTCTCTTCCCTCGTCATCTTTCTGCCCCAACACACATCCCATAGATTCAGGGAGTATAGTGAGGTATAAGAATAAGGGCTTTCCTTGTTTTGGGACTATCAAGACTGGAGGCTTTATAAGGTAGTCATTGATTATCCTGAATGCTTCTTCACATTCGTCATCCCATTCTATTGTGGCATTCTTCTTCAACAAACGGAATAATGGTCAGCATTTGTCGGTGAGTTGTGAGATAAAACGAGCTATATAATTTAATCTTCCTAGCAAGCTTTTTACTTCTTTAACGGAGCGTGGGGAAGGTAACTCTAATATAGACTTTACCCTGTCAGGTCAATTTTAATGCCTTCCTGGCTTATGACAACCTTAACAATTTCCCGTTGTGACCCCGAAAGTGCATTTCTCTGGGTTTAACTTAAGCTGAAATTTTCTCAGTCGTTTAAACAATTTTCTCAGGATATCTATTGGCTTTCTCCTTCTTTGGATTTGGCTATCATGTCGTCAACGTATACTTCAACCTCTCGATGCATCATGTCGTGAAGTATAGCGACCATGGCTCTCTGATACGTTGCCCCGGCGTTTTTCAAACCAAAGGGCATGACTTTGTAACAGAAAGCTCCCCATGTTGTGATGAAAGTCGTTTTGGTTTTGTCTTCTTCAGCCATTTTTTATTTGATTATACCCTAAGAAACCGTCCATGAATGAGAAAAGGTGGTTTCCGTAGTGTTGTCCACTAGAACATCAATGTGAGGTAGGGGAAGTTATCCTTTGACGTGGCTTGGTTTAAGTCCCGAAAATCTACGCATACGCGTACTTTTCCATTCTTTTTCATAACGGGGACTATATTTGCTACCCATTCTGGGTA
Source organism: Laguncularia racemosa (assembly GCA_037954665.1). Taxonomy (NCBI): domain Eukaryota; kingdom Viridiplantae; phylum Streptophyta; class Magnoliopsida; order Myrtales; family Combretaceae; genus Laguncularia; species Laguncularia racemosa. Next base: position 17,945 of record JBBMOL010002287.1, on the reverse strand, counting down.
GTCGAATACTTCAATGAACCCTACTTCTAGCAGTTTCTTGACTTCTTCCTTAATCTTTAGCAAGATGTCGAGCCAAAATCTTCTCAGTTTTTGTTTTTTAGGTTTGACATCTTCCCTTATGGGAAGCCTATGAACTACTATTGATTGGTCTAGTCCTGGCATGTCACTATATGACTAGGTAAACACATCTGCATATTCGTTAATAGCTCGGTTATCTCACGTTTTTGCTCGGCACTCAAACTGGTCCGATTTTGAGGTTTTTAGGGTTCTCCATGCTTCCTAGATTTACTGTCTCCACAGACTCGTCGATCAAGATTCCGCTTTGTTCATGTTTTTGCCAATTTTCTTGTATTATTTCGTAGTCTAAGATATCGCCTTCAACAACTGACCCAGTAGCGTTGGAAACGATATCAGCGTTTTTACTTTCTACCTGCGCGAAATATCCCTGATGTTCGATGGTAGGAGATCTGAGTAACATAAAAATGAAAGCATATATATAAGTAGAAAACAAACTGCAATTGAATTTGATAAAGAGTCTCAATAAAATCTTTTGGGGGCCTTTTTGGACCCGGGAGGGTTGCTTCTTTTTTGGGCTCCTCGTATTCTGCTTGGGGGGCTTTTTTGGGGGAGTCGACTCCTAAATTTGTGATCATTTAATTTGGGGGCTTTTTTTTTGGGGGCAGGGGTTGGTGTTAAATTTGGGGTGCGGGGCTTTCAAAAAATCCAACTTATGATTCCTGCGTCAATTAAGTCTTGGTTCCCTTTGCCGGAAACCTCCCGCACCTATCTGTAGAATGCCCCTCCTGACCCATGTGGTTTGTCCAAATTGAGGTTTGAGTCAAAAATTCTTGGGCCCGTACCGGGCATTTGGGGGGCTCGAACTTAAACAAGTTGTTGCCCTCAACCAAGCGAAGACCGGCTGGGCGGTTGGGGATTTGGGGTGAACTTCTTGGGGGCCCTGACGGCCTGGGGATGACCTGGGCTGGGTTGTTTTGCTGGGGGACTTGGGGGTCTGGAAGTCACACGGAAATCCCAGATTTTTTTTCCTTTCCGGAATGGACCTGCTGACAAGGGGGCCCCTTTAGCTCTTTTCCTTCCCAAAGGCCTTTGTTCGGTTTTAAACCCCCGGGGGGTCCATTGTTTGGAGTCTCCGTGGGGATGGCATTCTCAATTTTTACATCCCCCAGCCATACCCCTGCAAAACTTGACAGGTCTGGCCTAAGGTGTGAAAAAGAGGTCTTGTTTCCTATTGACAAATATGGATGCCCAAATTTCCCTTTTTAGGGTTTGGGATTGTACCCTTGGGCCTGGGGTCTCCAGCGCTGAAACTACTCCTTGAACGGCTTTGAGTCTTTTTGGAGACTCCCCAAGGGCGATTACCCGATGGGGGAAAATTTAATTTGAAAATTATATTGGTTATAAAAGGGCCCCGGGTAGCTTCCCCCCAAGGGGTTGACATTTTTGAAATCGAGGTGGGCTTTTTAGACCAGTGCAAGGGGTTTTTGAAGGTTTCTTGGAATGTTTGGGGATGAGCAGGGTTTTATTGAGCATACTTTCTCATTTTTTCCCGGGCATATAGCCTGGTATGCTTTTTGGGGGAGCCCGGGCCCCTCATACTTTTCAAATCTGGGGGCTTGAACTTTTCAGGGTAAACTCTTCCCTGTATCGGCAATTGGGGATTTGGGCCCGTTTAAAACCATCAGGGGCCCCCAATTGTTTTCATTAATCCCGAGGGGTTAGGAATTTCGTTTGTTTTTTTTGAGCCCCCCCAACTTTGTTAAAATATTAATTAAAACTAAAACATAGTTTTAAATTTTGGGCCCAAAACGTCGTTTTCCTCTTCTCGTTTGGAAAAGGGAAAAAAAAACCAATTTCTAAGCCCGGGCAACCTTTAAAACCCTTTCGGACCCCCAAATCCCAAAAATTTTCCCTTTTAGAAATTTTTTATTTTTCTGTACTTTTTTTATTTTTTAATTTTTTTCAAAAAAATTTTTATTCTTTTATGTTCCCCAAAAAGGGGTAAACTACCTCATAAAATAAACAACCTATTCCTTTTAAAATTAATTTGTTTTAAATTTTATTTTTAAATTTCTTTTGTTTATTTTTACTTTTTTTGGTTTTTTTAAAAAATTCTAACCAAATTTAAAATTTTTTTTTGAAAATTTTTTGGAAAAACCTTTTTAAATTTTTTAAAAAAATTTTTCTAAGTCAAAACCATTTTTTTTTTTTTTTTTATATTTTTAATTTTTTTTTATATTTTTTTTTTTTTATTTTTTAATATTTTTAATTTTTATATTTTTTTTTTTTGAAAAGTACAAAGGGAAAGTTTTTCTACCAGTTTGGAATAGGCTTTTGCTTGGGTTTAATTGAAAAAAATTATTTTGGAACCTTTATGAGTAAATATGAGTGTTTTTGAAATGGTCCCCAATGAAAAGGTTATGGTTTAGCAAAATGGAATTTACAAGGAAAATATCTTTTTAAGAAAGATCTTTGGTGATTTTTTAAAAATTGTAAAAATTGAATTGGGTTTCTTGCGGAGTATAACTTGAGTTGAAAACTTGCTTGCTTGGGGGAAATCCCCCTTCGAGGTATTTGATAATATTGTTTGTTTTATATTATGTATTTTGTTGTTTTTTTTTTTTGCTGGGTTGCTTGATTTTTTACTCACTTTGTTCTTAAAAACCCTAAAGGGGGGTTAGTGTTTTTTGTTTAACCTCGGGGTAGGGGTACTAAAGGGTTTAAGTTATTGGGGGGAACTCGGGTTTTTTGGGGGAAGAGCGTCAATAGGGGCCCAAAGAACCCCTTTTAGTTCTTTTTTGGAAAACCTCTGTTATTTGTAATAAGATCTTGGGGTTTTTAATCTTCATTTTGTAATGAAAAATATTTGTGTGTAAAAGGTTGGATTTTAATCTTTTGAGCCATTTTAAGGCTATAGGATTAATAATAGGCTTTTGCCTACTTACCGGGAATGTAGATCCCAAATGGTATATATATATATGATGTATGATGTGTTAGGAGATTTTTAAAGTACATGTGTTTAGATATGATGTGGATATGAAATGATAGCGTTGTTAGCCCCAAATTTTACAGGACGTTTAAAAAATTAATACAAGTTGGAGTTACAGGTTCAATATTAGAAAAATTTTCCCTTTATCTCTAATTCGGGAAAAGGGGCCCAAAAAAAAAGCAACCCAAAAAACCCTTAAAAGGGGTTTAACCAAGGATAGTTATGAAAATTTTTTGGAACTTGTTAAAGAAAATCAGCCCTAGTAGGGGGGTTTCGTTACAGTTTTTTATGTTGTAGGCCATATATCACAATTCTAGTTAGGGGCAATGGGCCCCTTTGCCAAAACCTTTACCCCTTGACACCTCTTAAAAAAAAGTGGGGCCCAATCCAACAGACTTTCCTTCAGATAAAATGCATCTCGTTCCAAAAATTAGAGGCCCAATAAAAGAAGGATCCCCAAAGGGTTAGCTCTTTTGGCATGACCCAAAGTCAAAACCCTTTTCCACAGGGTCTTTCGAATTGATAAATATACTAGAAAGGTTTTATGCGAAATGCGGGCTGCAAAAATTTTATATTGATTTTCCAGTTGATATAGACAACAGGTGGGGCAATTTCCCAAAAGCCCTTTGTAAAGATGGGAGTGATGGGAGGTGGATGCCCAAAGGGGGAAAGGGCCCAAAGGAAGAAGTAGATGAGAGAATAAAAAGAGAGTGATGAAATTGAGATAATAAACTTAATATCGATGAGGGGAAAAAGGGTAAAAAAAGAAGAAGAAGAAAAAAAGAAAAGAAAAAAGAGGATGAGGGGGGGAAGGGGGAAATGCGGAAGAAAAAAGTTTTTTTGGACATTTTTTGTGTTTATTTATCCAATGTACTAATGGGGTTTTTACTGGTTAGCAAAACTAAATGATAACCATTTTTTTTTTTGTTTCTTTTTTTTTTCTTCTCATTTCACTACGGTTTTTGCTTTTCCTGTAGCTTTCATTTTTTATTTTTATTTTTTTTTTAGCTTTTTCATGTTTTTTTAGTATTCAAGGTCAATTACTATACCAACTATGCTCCCTTTTTTTAATTTGGCCCCCAACCGCCAAAGTCAAAAGGGAGTATTGGTTCTTTTTCCCCCCACCTTCCTTTATGTGTACATACATACATACGTATATATATTATAAATTTTATATAGGGGGTTTTCTTTGTTTCCCATTGTATAATTGTCTTTTTATTCATACATTGGGAAATGTAAGATTTACAGGTTGTAGGGAAAGGGGGTTTTTAACTATGTAGTTATTTAAAAAATCAAAATTTTGTTTATTTAATTTGAATTTTCATAAAGTTAACTTGTAATTTTGAAAGGAAAATAACTCTTTAGATAGTTTTTGAATACTTTAAACAAAGTTTTTTTAAAATTGAAATTAGAAATTTTAATAACATCACTAGTTAGGAATTAGTCATAGCTTCTTTTGATTTTACTTTATGTATATTTTTCCCTTTTAATATTTCTAGAGCCCCTATAATCTTTGATAAATAAAAAGTTAATACTTAACTTTTGAAAGTTTCTTTAAAAATTAATATATTTAGAGAGGAAAATTAAAAAAAATTTAATAAAATTTAGTAGAGCCCCGTTTATCCAAGTAATTAAGCCCATGGGATGCCTTCCTTTGTATAGAATTTTAACCCCCCCTGTTAAAATTGAGTTTAAGAAATTTAGATTATCGGTTGAAAGCTATTAAAAGGACCCCGAGAAAAATCAAAATTAAAGGGTTAAAAAATAAGTAATAAGATCTATTTTTTTAAAGGTAGGGGGGTGGGTTTTAAGGAGTATCTTTAAAAAACCCCAGTAGCTTAAAGAATTTATCGGTCTAGGATTTAAATAACCCAATTTAAAAATACCTAAAAAAAAAAAACTAGAGGAAAGATTAAAACGATAAGGGGGAAAATATTTATCTTAGATTTTTTAAAGTTTTTAGTAAAATTAAAGAAAAGGGGTGTACCATTTTTTAAAGTTAGTTTAAAATATTTTTGACTTTTTTTTTCATTAAAGGGGATGAATTAAAATTGGGAAATTTTTTTTAAATTTTTTTATTTTGTTTAAGCAAAATTGGGTTTTTGGGGGAAAAAACATAAAGAGTTGTTGTTAAACTTCTTTTGAAATTTACAAGTTAATTAAGGTTTGTCCCCTTATGCTATTATAAGTTTAAATTAAATAATTATTTTGATTAATTTCTTTTAAATAATAGTAATTTGATTAAGTGTTTTTATCCTCCTATTTAATTTGATTAATTTACTGAGAACAAAAAATGCTTAAGTGTGAGAAAGTTTGCAAGTGCACAATTATATTAGATATTTAATGATATTTAACATGTTTTTCCTTGATTTTGGCATTTTTTCAAAAAAAAAATTGAATTCAAATTAAATAATATTTGGATTTTAGGACTTTAAGGGATAACTCATTTAAAAAAAAGAAAAGGAATCCAATTTTACACAATCAGAGCTTGAGAAGAAGTTTTGAATTTAGACATGATTAGACAAAATGTTTTTACCGGTTGTGTTAAATTAAAGGTTCAAGAAAGCTGCATGGGGACTAGACTACCTTTGGTTGGCGTGTTAAAGCGAAGTTCGAAAAAAGTTACACGAAAGCTGACAAACCGTTTTAGCGTGTTTCTCTTTAGATTGATTAAAAAAGATTATAAATAACCATGTTAAGGAAAAGTCTGGGGGGAACATCTGTTTTACAATTTTGAGCTACGAATTGAACATGGCCCAAAGCACGATCGGTTGAACACGTTTTTTGACCTAAAATGCCAATTTTTTTTAACCCATTACATAAATAGAAGAGGATTTTACATAGTTTTTTTTAAAGGGGTTACTTTTGTAAGTGTTTAGGGTTTTAGAGGGAGAAACGATTGTCTTTTACATTTCATCAACTTATTAATGACTTCAATTTCCAATATGCTTAGTATTTAATTTTTCCCTTTAGTTTTCAGACTTGTAAACCTAAGTTTTATTGACTTGGAAGTCCATTTTAATATTTTATAAATTTCTTATTTTTTTTTATTCAGCATGTTTTCTTGATTTTGATTAGATTAATTTTCTAAGGTATTTTTTTATCTTTTCGATATTATACTTGAATTGAGTATTTGAAGAGAATTAATGTAATATTAGAGATAAAATACATGATTCCTTTGGAAAATTTCTTTATTATGAGAATTTTTTTTTTTTTAATGAGCCTTTAAATTATACTTTTGAAAAGAAATTTAAATAGAAATTTTAAGATTGGGTTTTTATTAAGCTTGAGAAAGTTAAAAAATTAATTAGGAATTCTCTTGATCAATAAAAATTTTAAAAAGGGGATTTAAATACTTTTTTGTTAATGTCATATAATAATACCAGGGGAAGTAAAGTCTAAATACTATTTTTACCAACTTGAGGTTAACTCAAATTTTGATTTGTTTTTTTTCTTTTTACAAAATCTTAGTTCTTTTGTTATTTTTTTGTTAAGTTTTTGTCAATCAAAATTTCCATAATTTACTGGTTTGATAATAAGGTATAGGTTTACTAATATCGAAATTAATGAGTCGATATCCGATTTTTATAATTAACTACAAAATTTATAGGTACACTCGCCTTATATCATATTTGGGCACAAAAATTTCTAAGGGAAATTAAGTTGATAAAGCAAAAAATGACATAATTTCAAAATTAAAACACCCCCTCTTCGGTTTCGGAATTAGAAGTTTTTTTTAAAACATTCGGACTTTTCTAAAATTGCTAGGCTTTAACCCAAAATTTCTTGAAAAAGATGTCCTTTTTTTTTTACCTAAAAGTGCCTGAAGTATTAAACACATTAAAAGAAAAAATTTAAATTAAAGCCGAATTGTAGTCACACTTTATTAGGGCCCTCCTATTTGAACTAATGTGTGATTAGGATTATGCAAAATGGAGTTGTTTTAGGACAATGGAAGGATAAAACTTTTAGCTAATTTGTAATTAGCTAGCAAAACTTTGAAAAAAGTCAAGAAAATTATTCCAACACGGAAAAAGAAAAAGCTAGTTTTTTTGCCTTACTTTACAAAAAATTTTTATCTATTTGGCTTTTCCAATGTTATATTTTAAGTCACTGCGTTTTTTTAACCTTGAAGAAAAAAGCCCTCACAGGGGGGTTTTTTTTAAAGGAATTTTAGGAAATAAAGCAAAAAGGATAAAACCTGGCCTCCCTATCCCATGAAAACCCAAACCCCCTTTTTTTATAAAGGAAAAAAACATAAATTCTTAAAAAGGCCTACTAACTTCAAAGGAATAAATTTAAAACCCATTTTTCCCCAAATTAGTTTTCAAAACCCTCCAAAAACTTCATTTCAAAAAAAAACATAATAAAAAATTTCTTTTAACCATATTTTTCGTTTTGCAACAAAAAAAAGAGGTGGTTTTTTTATACCAAAGGAAGCAGATTTTAGTGCATTTTCCATGAAGGGTGCAAGGATACCACAAATAGATAGAACGACAAAAGGTCTTGGATCGGTTTTTTTATTGGCCCCCTTTATTTAAAGAGCCCATAATATGTTCAAGGGCCCCAAATTTCTAAAGAACAAGTAAATTATCTTGACAAAAAACCCAAATTTTACGATAGGCAAATTTACAATTTTTCCCCCTTTTCAGGCTAGAACAAATTTTCCTTTTCAATTAACTTTTCCCAAATGGGTTTTAAGCCCAGACCAGACAAATGAGCTAATTTTCACCTTTGGGGGAAAAAAGAGGGGTATTTTCCTAAAAACATGACAATACCTATTTTTTTCAACACAATTGACCCATCATTGTAGTTTGGGGGGAATACACCGTAGACCCCGTGGGGTTATATCTCAGCAAAGCATAAAAGATTTCTAAATGGGTTCAAACAAAATGAATGGAAAACCAACTTGCCTCTCCAAATAATAAAAGGGGAGAAAGATTACGTTGAGCCAAATGACAAATTTAAAAGAAAACGCTTCTTAAGAGGCAACCCAAAGATTTATTTGGTTTTTATTTTATTTCATTTATTTTAGTTTGGAGTCTTTTTTTTTTTTTAGTTTTAGTTTATACTGAGTTATTTGCAGTTTTATTCTCTTTTATTTTTTATGCTTCTTACTCTTTTTTTTTTCTCTTTTGATTTTACAAGGATCTGATGTACTTATCCGCTAGAAAATCATGTCAAGATACAGTTGAACTAATTAAACCAGGAAAATATTAGTTTTCTTTATTTCTTTTCTCTTGAGTTTTAATTTGTTTATTTTTATTTTTTGTGCTTATTTTATACATTGCGGACAATGTACAATTTTAAATGTAGGGGAAAGGTATAGCATAAAAAGCCTTTATTCTTTACAAACAATTACTATATGATAATTTATTGATTTTAGTAATACTAATTAAATAAATTGCATTCACAATCTGGTGAATTATTGTATTGGGATTTTTTTTTTTTTCAAACCCTTGATATATTTTTACCTTTTTTATGAGTGAATTTAGAACACTTGATTAGAGTTAAATTGTGGAATCATTCTAAATCTAAGTTATATGTCATTTAGGCTTAGAACTTAGAAACTTCAAATTCGAATAGCCTAAGATCGTCTGGTTTGGGACTTACTAACCAATGAAATTACTACATGCTGCTTGGAAAAAAAAAAGGCCAAAGCAATAATAAGCTGCCCAATGAATGTAAAAATTAAGGAAGGATTATCAAAAGATAGTAATTTTTTATTGGACATCATGGTACTCACAAGGATGAAAAAAAAAAAGAAGTATATATCTTAACTAAGTGGACGAAATTTTGAAAACCTTTTTCTTAATTGGAATAATGTTTATTACAGTTTTGGGTTTATAAATTTCTATCTAAATGGCTTGATAAACTTTGGTATTATATAGATTTGCTTTTGAACTATGATATTTAATGTGTTGAAGTACACTGAACATGATCAGGTAGAAGGGATATTGAGGGAAAATAATTTTATGATGAATACGGTTTGTTTAAATATGATTTGGTGATTATTATCTAAAGTAATTGGCAAGGTAAAAATTGTCCTTGATATTTAATGTTGATCTTTGAGGACAAGTAAAGGCTTAAGTATAGGGGAATTTGATAGGTATTATAAAATACTTATTATATTTGTGATATTTACAATTATCTTTAGTTTAATTTCCTTATATTTTAGATGAAATGCTATAATTAAATGGCTTATATTTTAATTTCAAGTTCTTAAAAGCAACTTTGGACAAAAAGGAAAAAATTTGTGCAAAGTTTCATGTGAATCGAAATTAGAACGAATAAGTTAAGATAGTGAAATGGTCAACATGACCGTGTTGAAGATCGTGTCAAGCTCATAGGAAAAGACAAGTTGCAAGATAAGTACATGACCATGCTAAAGGCCATGTAAAAATACATACTCATTAATACGGCCATGTTAGAGACTATATTGAAGAAAAATTGCAATTTTTTGAGAAAATTCATTGCCAAGTGTTACATGGGCATTTACACGGACCGTTTCTAAGGTTATGTCACATGTGAATGTCACTTTTCTATTCAATCACGGCTACTGAAGACTACTTTCCTAATTAATAAACAACATGGAAGATGTGATTTTCTACTTATTGAATACAACTTTCCTATTTTATAAAGATTTAACTTTCCATTTCATGCAGATACAACTTTCCTTTTCAAGATACATTGATCACTACAAAAGACGTTGTAGAGTCCAAGTAACATATAGAATTTTAAAGTTAACCTAAAAGTAGTCATAGACTTTTATTTTACTGTTGAATTTTTTATGTTTTTCTTTATGTATTATTTTTATAATTTTTCTTTTAATTTCAATATGATACTAGGTTTTAATTTTCTTTTATACTTGAGTATGATAAACCTTAAAATGAAGATGTTAATTTCTAATTTATTATTTAATGAAATTATTGTTATTCTTGTAATCTAATTATGTATTCTTTAATGTTTTTCAAGTTAATATTACTGATGCATTAATTTGACATTTTGATTTCTTATATAGAGATTGAGAGATCCTATATTTAAATAAATCTAACATAATTAGAAGGAGTTTTCATGCAATCCTAAAGATATGACAATATAAATATTTCGAATTAGGATTAAACCCCAATAGTGGAATTCACCCAAAGCAAAAGTAATGTGATTAATAAAGTTTTAATTAAGGGCGAGATTCCAATTAATTAACTTAGAATTGTGAATTAGTAGACTCAAGAAAGCTATTAAAATTTAAATTAGGAATTCTCACAATCCAAAAATTTTAACAATGTAATTGAATAACAATTAGTAATACATTAGTAGTTTTAAGGGGATTCAATATTTGGTATGCTTTTAATGTAGTTGTTTTTTAAAATTTACTAGTTACCTACTTCATTTGTTTTTACAATTAGGTAATAGGAGAAAAGGTAATTCTAAAATTTAATTTAGGCCGACAATGGATTTAAATCCCTATACTATAGAATCGATAAATACCTTACCTAAAAGCTTAGGATAGTAGGAATAAGTCAATACCAACTTTGGGCCTAATTGAACTAATATCACTTAATAAAACTAGAATAGGTTAATAGGACTTTAATTGGGCCCTATCAACTAATTAAAATTAAAAGGGGGCTTTTGACCAAAAATTTTGGGCCTAAGTAATTAATTGGATAAAAATAAATCAAATTCGGTTTTCTAAGGCACAAATTAAAAATTTTTTATATCAAATTTTGGGTAAATTAAATTAAAATTAAAAGTAATTAGGTAAAATTTGAATAAAATTACTTTAATTATAGGCTAATCAATTAATTAGGTTAGTGGCCCCAATTTCTAAATAACTAAACCCTTTTTCTTTAGGGTCAAAACCTTAATTGGGCTTTAATATAAAACACTTGAAATGGACTTGTTAATAATAGAAATTATGGGTTTTTTTTAAACCCTATGGGCCCTTTAAATTTTTAAAAAGGGGTTTAAAAAGGGGTATAGCTTGATTGAGTATTTTGAATAAAAATTTGGGAAATTATAATAACTTAAATTTGGTTTAAATTAATAACTACTAAGTAATAAGGGCCAAAGTAATTTGGGCCTTTTACCCTTTATTGGGCCCTAGCAAATTTTTTTAAGCCCTCTAAAGCAATCCCCAATTAATTTAGTAACTTTCTAATTTTAATTTTTTTTTCTTTTTTTTTTTTTTCCTTTTCCTCTTAATGCATAAAAGCTGAAAAATTTTGCTCAGCTAGACTTGACCTTAAACTCAAGAATTTTAAACCTTCCAAGACATAGTAACACGTTTGTTAATAGGTTTAAAACCCTTAACCAAAATAAAAATAACTTGGTTTAAGTAACTAGTGTTGCTTGTGAGGGGTTATTTAAGTCAATGGAATGCCCTAGGTTTAAATTTTAGGGTTGCAGTCTTAATTCAACAACCCTAGTAGTTAGGCATTTAAAGCCATTGGAAAGGCTTGCAGGTGGCAGATAGGTGAAATTGTATCAAATAATAAGCACTATAAATGGGAAAAGGTTTATCAAGAGTTTTTTGGGTTATAGGTCCAATAGGAAATCGATTAGTTTAAGTGTAATCAATAAGGATGTATAATGGCAATGACACTTAGATAAGGTTATTAGATTCATTTTTGCGGTGTGAAGTCAAAGGTTTCCCGTCAACCCTTTTTTTTAATGATGCTGTAGTATCAGCCCCTAAGTTTCCCATCATGTTGTCTAGAGTTATGAGTACTCCCGGCAATTTGTTTTACCAAAATAAGGATAATTATAAATTGAATTTTTGTTCATTGCATTAAAGATAGGTTTTCTTAAAGCTTGCTTTATATCTGCTTGTGCTTTGTTTATTGTTGTACTAAGCTATTGTGTCATTCCTTTTTTTTTGGTGATGATCCTCTTTCGGATTCTTTAACAATGCTATGGAAATATAGTTCTGAAGAGGAGCTTGGGGGGTTTTAAGAAGGTAGTAGACAATGGATGATGATTTTAGTTTAGTTGATTTGGATTAGGGGTTTCAAATTATATAAAATAGTTTTGGAGTGCTTATGCTTTATGTACTATTTAAATATAAATGTAGACTTTATGTAAGTCTAATGTCCTAGAATTAAGTTTATATTTGGAAAAACCCAGTTTTAAGAAATTTTTGCATCTATCAAAAATTTTAAGGTTCAAAACTCGTTAAAAATCCTTTGGGTTTAAATTTAAGCCTTTATGTTTTATTAAGTAAAACCGTGATGAACTATTTCTGCATTTTAGGTTTCAGGGGGGGTTTTTTTGACAATTAACTATAGAAAACCTGTGGTAAAAAAAAATATTAATTCCCCTTTTTTTTCCACAAATTGGAATTTTAATTAAAACATAATTGAAATTGAAAGCAAACGGTCTCTATCAAACATTTAAAAAACAACAACATTCCTTATAGAAAAAGATTAATTTTCAAAAAGGCTTTTTTTACTAAAAATTTAACCCCTCATGGCCTATCTCGATTACTAGCTTATTTTTCTAAACCAAAAAAACTCCACCACCTATAATCTTGAATTGTTTTTAGTTACCTCCAACCCATAAAAGATTTTCGAACCCATTTTTTTTTTACCAAACATTGTTTCAAAATCAACCAAGATAGTGCTCATTAAGCCTTTGGATTCCGGGGGGTTTAATGTATAGGACATGGTTCTCTACAACTTTTCCATGCAGAGCTGATTTGAATTCCCATTTTTAAAAGTTGGGAAACAACAACTTTTCGAAAATCTCCTCCATTGATCAACAATTTTCCCAAAATTTCTACTAGGGGAAAATGTTTTTTCTAAAAAGCCTTTTAATGAGTGCAGAGCGGCCAGGGGATCATTTCCCAAATAGGATAATACCAAAGTTTTTAGACATCATTTTCTTTGCTAAAGGGTTTCCCTTTTTTGTTTGGGAAAAATTTCAAAAAAAGCTTTGGAATTAAAAAAATTTTATAAAAATTAAAGTTTGTTTTTTTTAGAGAAAGTTTTTTAACAAATGGCCTCATTTTGGTTTGGGTTTCCCCCCCCACTATTTTTTCATTGAAAATCAAGTAATCAAAAATTTTTAATAGATTTGGAAAATTCCTTAGTCATCCTACTTTACATTCTCATGAATTATAAAAAAAAACAAAAAAAAAAAAAAAAAAGAAAAGAAAAAAAAGAAAAAAAGAAAAAAAAAAAAAAATAAAAAAAAAAAAATTTTTTGGGTTTCTTTGGGGAAATCCTATTTTTTAAAAATTTGGGACTGTCGATGCTAAGACATATCAGAAGCCAATTCTTTCCCTTTTAGCCCCTTACTCAGGATTCCACTTACCCAAAATATTTTGCCAGCAACACAAAGGTGGTAACATGATTTTGCACTTTTGTCAAGAATGTTTCTGGGACAAGCCAAAATCCGCTATCTTTGCTTGCATGTTTTCATTAATAAGTTTTGGTTTTGAAAAGGCCCTTCAAGTCTCTATGAAATTATAGGAGGCTTGCATCCATTATGCTTTTTACTCAGTCCCGGCACCCATCGAAATTAAATTCTAAAATAGCTTGAGGCTTTTAAAAATTTTTAAGGCAATTCATCCCCTCTTTTAAATTTGTTACAAACCTTATGCTGCAATTCAACACCCTTTTGAAGTCTTTGGGTCAAAAACTTAATGCCTTTTATCGTTGTTTCTACAGGCAAAAAGATTTATATAGCTTTTTTATCTCATTTTTGGAATAAGAGAAATTGTAAAAAATTTAAATTTAGGGGGAAAAAAGAAAAAAAAAAAAAAAAAAAATCAGTGGATGGGGGACATAATCCCTCATGTAGGGTTGACTCAGAAAAAAAAAAAAAAAAACAAATACTTTAATGAAGAGCCCAAAAACTTTTTGATGGTTTTTTAGGGTGTTTTTTGGGAAAAATAGATTCATTTTTTGTGAAGTTTGTTGTTGCCATAGGGGGAGAATATTTTCAAAAAATTATTTAAATCTTGCAAATTTTAAACCCAAAAAAATTATAGAAACTAAAACCATATCTAACAAGTTTTAATTTTTTCCCCGATCGGGGGTTTTTTTGATTTTTAAAATTTGCTATCTTTATCAAAGCTAGAAATCCTAAGGGTTTCAAATTCTTTGCATTTTCATTTCACCCACTGGGTTTTTAAAAAGCACACCACATGCAAAAAAAGAATAATTTCTTTTCCCATGTCAAAGCAAGGGGAATTATAAATTTTATCATTGTCTTTAATATTTGTGTGGCCATAGATTGTTTATCCCCCAAATTTTCCCCCTTTTTAAGATATCAAAAAACTTCATAGTGCTAGATTTTGGGGGGAAAAAAGGGAAAAGGGTTTGTTTTTAAACCCTTTTCTCCCCTTTGATAAATGGTTTTTTTCTTAAGTTTTGCCATTAGCCATGTTTTTTAATATTTTAATTTGCCATGTTTCTCCCTTTATGACAATACCCAAATTTAAAAGAAAAAAGGTTTTTTAAGGGTTTGAAAAATTTCTTTAAGAGTTTTTTGGCCTAAAATAAAAATCAAATTTGTTTTCCCCAAGAAAAAAAATGAAATTAATTAGAAAAAATTTAAAAAGTTTAATAGGGTTTTTATGTTAGAATTGGAAAAGAATAAATTCTCTATTGTTTTAAAACCCTCTGCTTGGAACCCCTTGGGTTTTCCTTGCATGGATGTTTCAGGAAGCAACTTCACGGCCAACTTTTTTTTTTCCATTTGTTAGATCCCCCAGGGTTTAGTTTTTTCCAAAACCCCCCTTCCCCTATTATAGTTTTTGATTCCTTTTTGGGGTTTTTTCAAAAACCCCGGGTTTTATTTGAAAAGACTGGTTCCTTGATTTTATTTTGGGTCTTATTTATTCTTTAGCATCTAAGAAATAAGAAAAGATAAAATCACAAACCTTTTAAATAATGGGAAAAAAAAGGACTTGAGAAAATTTCCCCAAGCAACTTTCATGTTTTCCAATCTTTAGTTTGTTACGATAACATAAAACCCAAAGACTTATCGGGTTTATATTTAGCTTATCAATTTTTTTTATTAGCCAAAAAAGGATCCCATTTGTTCCCCGGGGGGGAAAGAGGGCATACATTACAATTTACCTTCTCTACTTCGATTTTCCATAAAAATACTAGAGCACATTTTTATGATACAACGACAACCCTTTTATTTAAAAAGATTTCGACCCAAAGGAAGGTTTTTTAAACTTTGCTTAGTGCTCTTCTTAATTTTCTTTTACAATGAAACCAAACTGACATAAAGGATTTCCTACCAAGCTTTCAAAAGGTAGAAACCAAAAACTTTAAATACTAGTGTTAGCCAAATCATTTGGTTTGAAACCCCTAACTAGGGGAAAAAATATTAAATTTTCCCAAAAAAAAAGAGCCCCAAGGGGGAGAGAAAGAGAGAGAGAGGGGGAGAGAGATTTTTTTGTGTTTTCAAGGTTTTCTTTTGGGAAATGAAACATCTATTTTTATTGTGGAAAAAACTAATTTTTTATTTTTTAAAACATAAAAAAAATTTAAACACCAAAAAGATATTTTTTGAAAATTGGAAAAAAGTATATTTGTATTTACTTTTTTACCTTAAAATCCCCAAATCCATCTTGGAAACTTATTCTTAAAATGAAAAGGAATAGGACCGGTTTTAGGTTGTTTCCCACCAAATAACTCATCAAGAATTTTTTGAGATAAAACAATCCAAAAAATCCCCCTTTTGGGAAGCAAACAATTTAAATTTTGGACCAAAAGTTGAAATATTTCCCAAATGTGGTGTAATTCTATAACTTACAGGATTTGTAAGTTTGGTTTAAATTTACCCAAAAACTCTGGGTAAAGGTCCTTTATTTTAAAACCCTTTTTTACGATAAGTCCCTAATTTAAGATATCAAGGGGAAACATATTTTGTTTTTTTTGTGACAATTTCGGGTTTTAAGTTTTATCATTTAAGATGCTTTTAGCCCTTACCCTACAAACCAAGGTTCATCAACAAGGGGTTTCCCTTTTGTGGGCCTCTCCTCACAATTTATAGAAGAAAATTGACAATGTCTTTCCTTTGGGAGCATATAATAAAATGTTCAAAGTAGTAACTAATATTTTTTAAATAACAATTTATCTAAAAATTAAATATCTTGAATTTGGTGTTTTTTTAATATTTAAAAATTAATGTTTCTCTTCACTTGTTAGATGAGATTTTCCCAAAAAGTCATTAAGTGAAACCCATTTAATTGAATATCGGTGAAAAGAGTGTGAAAGGGGTTTTGCAATTAATATCTTCCACTCTCATATTATGATAATGTTTAATCCAAATTGTTTAGTTGGGCACCACAGAAACTTATCAAAAAAATTTAGGCTTGCAAAATTTAAGGAAAGGCTTAGATTTATTACTTTAAACTCCCCCTTACTTGGGTTTTGGACTTCGACTAAAACCCATTAAGTGAACAACTAGTAGTTTACAAAATGGGGCTAAAATAACAATGTAGGAATTTGAATTGAGTTCCTTGCACTTGTAAAAGTTGATTTAGACCAGCAAGTGGTTTTAAATCTTTTGGGCTAATAATAACCAAATGGTAAATTTGGCCCCAGTCGTGTTGAAAATTGACGGCTAAAACCAATGACTTAAAAGGGTTTTGTTTCCACTTAGCTGGGAAAAAGCAGTAGATATTTTCTCCCGTCAAGTTGCAAAGCTCAAGTTCCTAAAAAACAATATTGTTAGAGAGATCAATGTTTGGGATCATTTAAAAATTCAAAATATTGTCAAATTAGCTTCTCTTCATCAAATGTTAAAATAATTCCTAAATTTTTTAGAGGGCTGCAACATGAAAAAATAACCCCTTTTTTGGGGTTAGAAGTAAGGTTAAAAAAAGATTCCAACTTCAAAGCATCTTTAGGCATTGACTAGTTTCTTACAGCGAGATGATTCTTGGAGGAGTGTTGTAACTAAATTGATACTTTCCCCCTGCAAAAAATTTTTCGGAACACATGGATCTCCTTGCCAGTCTTTAGGGAAAAGTATACGTCTGCTTAAAAAATTGTTTAAAGCTCAACTGATAAAAAAAGAGAATTTTTGGGGATCTTAGGGAATGCAGCATAATTTGAAGACCATTTTAAATAATTAAAGTGTGCTATTTAGATAATGTAGCTAAAAATGTCCCCAATATCATATAAGGGGTCATACCATCATCCAAAAGTGTAGCTACATTTGGAAGGTCGATAAATTAAATAACCTACACGTTGAGAATGGGAGGAAGCGGAGATCCTTCAAAAGCATGTATTGAATATTAACTAAAAGGAAAAAATAAAAGTTTCAAAAGGGAGAGTTCATCTTTCGCAGATTCAATTGTAATAGCTTTTTTTGTTTTTTTATTTTACGGACACCCCGACTTTCCTTTTCTGCCCCCTTCAAGCTGTTGGATTTCTGCAAAGTTTAAAATAAATATGCCATGTAGTAGTTGTTGCGTCAACCCTCCCGTGTGACGAAGTCAAAGGTGCTAGCGTTGGGCGACCTAGCAACCGTCATTAGTACTTTTATCAGGTACTTTGAAAAGTCAAAACTGTGCCCCCTAGTGTTGAAGATAGACTCGCTCAAAATTGGCAACCAAGCAGGGAAAATTTTCAAAGACATTTCGTTGCCATATCCCATATAAAACATCATCAGGATTTCCTAACAGGAATATTTAAAAGAGTTTAGAATAATTTAGAAAGCTTATGGAGACAGAGTTATTTAAGAGTGGAAAGATAATAGACAAATTTTTGTTTAAATTTTTTAAAATTCAAAAAAAATTGACATGGTTATAAAACGAATGCAAGAACCGGGCTGATGTGATGTTAAAAAGGAAGGGTAAAATAGTATATTTCCTTTCCCAAAACAAAAAATGTTAGGTATAAATACAAAAGGCTAGATAAATTTCAAATTGGGTAGTTGCCTTGATTGCTTATTGATAATGCAAAAGGATGAG
>JBBMOL010002286.1:0-26276 GCA_037954665.1 Laguncularia racemosa | reverse complement strand
TGCTAAAAGCCCAGTAGACCCCACCCCCCACTCCTACACAGTTTTCCAAAACACGACACACAGAGATAGTGAGCCCTGGACATACAAAGGTCCCAGCATTGCACAAACACGACTGGGTTTTTCACCACCGGGAACAGTGACACACCCCCGGAAGCCACCCACCCACGTACACAACAAAGGGTTTCCACTCCTAACTTATGGTCAGGGTCCATTCCACTCGACGTCTACGATCTACCTCCATCAAAATTTTTAAACCCTTACACCTCACAAATCATACAGACACACACTTTTGACGAAAAAAAAAAAATCAAGATGCTCCCTGTAGAAACCCCTAGGTCGGGCCCCTGGAATTGGAACTTGACTTAATTTTTTTCCCTCGTCATCCCCCCTCCTCCTATGTAAGCCTTACCGTCGCACGCTTTAAAGCTCGACTTTTTCTCATCTGTCTTCTGTTGTCGATTTTTATTCATTTTTTCTGCCCTTTTTGGGTCGCATAATCGTACGCATTGGCCACCATCACACTAAATGCACTCTACATATGACATGTTGATGATAGCCATTGGATACAAAGAAGTTTTTTATAGAGTTCAATTTATGGATAGACATTATAAATGTCTTCCACCGATGATGATTGAGAGGTAGCAAAAGCAATTTGCCAGAAGCTAGCGATCTTTTATGAAATAACCAATATTTTTTCTGATACCAATATCCAACTGCAAATTATTATTTTGAAAAAGTTTTTGATATTAGAGAATCATTGGTTAAATGTAAAGGCTTTTCAGATGTGAATACTAGAATGATAGTGGGGAAAATGTTTGATAAGTTTGAAAAATATTTGGGTGATGTACACATCATTATGATTGTTTGTACTGTTTTGAATCCACGTTTTAAGATGAAGGCCGTGGATTTTGTATTTCCTTCTATTTATGGAGTAAATGCATCTATAGAGATTCAAAATATTAGAAATATTTGTTACGAGTTAGTTTCATTCTATTTATGGAGTAAATGCATTTGTAGAGATTCAAAATGTTAGAATATTTGTTACGAGTTAGTTTATGAATATCAATCAAGGGGTAGATCTCAACTTTTTAAAGGTTTGAATAGTAGTAGTAGTGGTAGTTTTTCTAGGAACACTTCAGTAACTACCAAAATTATTCCTTTCGATTCTTCAAGAAAATCAAGTTTAGTGCAATTCTTGAGCATTATTAATACTGATGGTCAAGTCAAGTCGGAATTAGATCACTATTTAGAAGAAGTTGTGTTACCTTGGACTAATGATTTTGATATTCTTAGCTGGTGGAAAGTAAATGGAATTAAATATTATACATTACAAGAACTAGCTAAAGATATGTTGACTATTCCTGTGTTTACAGTTGCTTTTGAGTCTGCATTTAGTACTAGTGGACGAGTAATTAGCTCATATAGAAGCAAACTAAATGCTGATACAATAGAAGCATTGATGTGCAGTCAAAGTTGGTTATCAAATGAGATAAGAGGTAAAAATTTTTATTATACAATAATAAGTTCTTTTATACATGGAGCAACTATTATTTGCATAATCTCTAATGTGTTTTATGGGATTTTTCCCCTTTTGATAGGTTCAAAGATAGATGAAGAAGAAGATGAGATTTGAAGACTATGAGAATCAATTGTCAAGTAAGAATTCTAAAAAATATAAGATTAATGTCTTTTCTATATGTGTTTAGAATTTTTCTATTTCTATTAAGACTTGTTAACTATATTTTTTGTGTTATTTATTAAGTTATACCATTAGTCTAGTAATTTTATTTTATTATAATTAAAAATGTTTTTACGTCAGTAACTTTATTTATCAACATGTAGATTTTCAAATAATATTAAAATAAATATACTTAAATACATTGAAAGTGCAAATATTGTTTATTTTCAAGAACATAAGCTATATTTTATAAAAATAATCATAATGAATAAGTAAAAATTTTAAACTAATAATAGAATTATTTTTTTTTTAATTCTAACGGATTTGTGATGAATTTCGGGTTACTTATTAAAACCATGTAGTATTTGTGATGAGTAGCGAGTATTTAATAAAAAAAACCCTATAGGATTTGAGTCGGATTTGGGAATCCTCATAGGATAATGAAACGGGTAACGAAATTATTGATCCCGACCAAACCCGTCCCGCTTACTCCTTGACTTGATTAATTGTCCTAGATCTCTAACCGTCAATAGTTACCCTAAATTCTTAACAATTTAGCCTAAGGCAATTAATAATTGAATTAAGCCAGTCGCCACAGCCACTTAAAATCACCTATTTCCATGACTTCCACTTCAACCAAGCACTGGAGAATTCAATTTTGCCTTCACTTTCCTCCTCCTCATGTGACGTCCATCAGATTTCACTTTCCTCCTTGGTCCAACTTCTTTCTCAAGTATACTCTGAAACAGGGATTATATCGTATATGTAAATTATACCCTACTTAAAATTACAAAACATAGTGTACTCTAAAACTATACCAAGATTTTATTACCTTTCCATAAAATATGAATAGTTCGCAACCGAGTAAACAAGACACCGATAATATTCACAGGCCTAATGTCGTATACAATTTAAAACGGAATAGTTTTACTATCCTATATGTTGATCAAATCGTACAAAGGCTGTCTGCGAAGCTGAAGTATGTCAAATCATAGCCGGACGGAGCTAGTAGATCGCCAATCACCATAACTATTAACTATACTCAACCAACCAACCATGCTCTCGGCCCGTACAGTCTCGACTGCCATGGACGACCTTCCGCTAGAGAAGATCTCAATCTCAGGCCCCACACTAGCTACCCTCATCCACCGCATCTCCTCCTGTCCCGCCGACTCCGACGGATTACTCTTCGGCCACTTCTCTTACTCCACCCCCTCCACCCTCTCCGACGACTCGTCCACGTCTTCCTCTCTCTCCTCTCTCTCTGCCACAATCACATCCTTCCTCTGCCCTGGCACTCCCCGCTCACTCCTCTCTCTCCTTCCCTCTCCTCTTCATCTCACCGGCGGCGCCATCTCATCGGCTGGTTCTCCTCACGCCGCCGCTCACCTCTCCGTGCTCCCTCTACGAGTCCTCCTTCACTGCCTCTCTTTCCTCCGACCAAACCCTAACTTTCCCTATACTCAACTCCTCTGGCCAACGGATGTCCCCGTGTGTCTTCCTCCTCTTCTCCACTCCTCCTGTCGACAGCAGCCTCATGATCCACACGCACGAGTACCGTGCGTACCAATTCCGCGTAGCAACGGATTCATTCGAACCGAAGCAAATCGCTATCATCAACATCGGGCCTGGTTTTCGGGACCATTACGGGAGTTTTAACCCTAGTTCGGATTTTCCTTTATTGCGTGTGAATGGAAGGGATCGTCGATGATGCAGGAGGATCGGAGGGAGGATAGAGAGAGTGGGAGCGGTATCAATGGCTTGCCAGTGGAGGATTTTAGGGTTTTGATGGGTCTCGAGCGACGGAGTACACCAATGGTGTGGAGAATGTGTATGAGAAGATGTTACGGGAATTCGATAGCTTGGCGAGGCTTGTTGAAAAGAGCTCCGCTAGCGTTTTGGAGCTGGTGAGCTTCTTCTCTATCCCTTCGGGTTTCATATTGTCAGTTTCTGTTTTGATGTTAATTCAGCTTTGATGATCTGCTCTGAACTTTCTTACTTACATTGGATAAGTATATTACGAAATCATGAAAGTCTGGATACATGTGCATTAATAGTACCGTTTGTAATGGTTTAGTGTGAGCATGACTCGTATTGACCTTTTTTCTTTTCCTTTATTTGAACTTCTCTGTGTAGGAAAATCATACTTCAAAATTGAGAGCAGAAGTTGCAGGGATCAGGAAGCTGAGGCTTAATGAATGTGGTATGCTTCCACTGCCCTGTTAGTGTTTTGTTATCTGTATTTTACTTGTTTCTTTAGGACCATTATGTGGCAGAATTATTGCTCTTATGTCGATCCTTACCCAGTGGAAGAGGAAGTATCTAAGATATATGCTGTTGTTTTTTAACTTTGGCTAGAAGGTATAGCTTATGATGATCGAGAGTCTAAACCTTGTTTTGGTTAAGAGTTTAGATTTAGATTTAACCGTATATAGTTTTTAAACCAGCCTGTTGTATCACAATCCCTGAGATTGTATACTCATGGAGTAGGGGCATGAGATGGAAAGGATAGGATTAAGGCACGTCTTGGGGAGACCATCTCCTCATGCTGGTTTATCTTGTGTATACATGCTTTCTATGATGCGATCCATGGTTGAAGGGACATTTGGGATTCTTGGAGGCACCAAACAATTTTGACTTTGGGTTTTTTAGGTGATGATTACTAGATAAATTTCAAGCTGATTTGAATGACTACCCATATTCTGATGGATTCCACATACTACTAATCTAGTAGAATTGTGAACTGAAGCATTCAGTGTTATCTTGCCGCACATTTGTTCCCAAATGATCCATTAGGAAGACCTCAATAGTTTCTATCGATTAAGAGAATAGTCAGGCTTCTCTAGGGACTTCTTTTGTGTATATGCTCCTGCAAGCAGAGATTTCCGGGGTTCAGATGGTTGCCAAAAATCCTACCAGATTGATATGGATGTGCCATCCTCCAACTTTCCAGAAGCACCATGCCAGCTACTTAGGCAAAAATGAAGTGGAGAAAACATGCGCTAGCAAAATGGATGCTTATTGATTTAAGAATAAGGGGAATGCTGGCACTGAAAGTTACTTTTCTATGTAGATGGGATTTGCCTCAATGATTTTGTAAATGTTAAGATGGTATTGTAGTCTATGCTATGACAATTCTCTGAATTGCAATCTTTAATGTAAAAATTTACCCAATCAAACAAAAGATCAAGTGTTTCTCTCTCTCTCTCTCTCTCTCTCTTTCCCTGCAGTTGACTTATGGTGGAAAGCCATAAAGCATGACCTTGAACCAAGCAACATCATCTGTTTCTTTAGTGCGTACTGATTTCAGGCTAAAACCTAACAAACCCTAATGCTTGAAGTAGTGAAAAATTGGGGTATTGCAACTCGAAATTATCCAGACTTCAATCTAATTAATAATATAAACAACAAGGCTTCTGTGGTACATTATTATCAAGGGTAAGTTATCTTTCATTTAGAGAACTTTGATAAACTATCAAATGCAGGATGATTTTGTGACATGAGTTTTTTTGGCATAAATTCGGATACCATGACTTGAGTTTGGAACAACTCAATCGCTTATTTCACTAAATATAGGCAGTAAAGCTCCTTGTAGAATTCAACATAATTGCCTCGTGTGATGGGAGTTTAGCTAATAAGGTTTGAGTTAAGAGTTTGAGCCTGACAAGCCTCCTGGATGATTTCTATTTTGGTCTTATAGCTAATTGGATATTGATGGTCTTTTTTTGTAAATGAACTTTCTCATCAGATAGTTGTTTCAGGTGTGAAACAGCAGCATAAGTCTGTAGTTAGTTGATGAGCATGAATTATGTCTGAGCCTCATAATCAGCCGCTCATCAAGAAAAAGACGTCATGCTTGCCCATACAATAGAAAACTTTAAAAAAACCATTGTGATGATTGGATCTATGCAGTCACTATCAGTGGGGTGACATTCTAGAAACATCATTCCATGTAATTTTGTATTCGTGCAGTTGGGACAGTCTCTCTTTATGTTTTGGTGCACCACTGTTGACTCTAATCCCATTTTATGGGCAGCTCATTTATATGGTCAAAAGGATAATGGTGGAAATTTATTCTATGTAAATAATTTTCATGTTGACAGTTTCTTGCCTTTGTATTCATACCGTCCAAATGCAACTGATATTTTGTTTTGCTTTCCGGGATCGATATGCTCATATGCTGTCTATTAATTTACTAATATTCATTGCTTTCTTGTTTTTCCCACGAATAGCATAGCCCAGAAGGAAACAATTATGCATGTAGCTTAATCGGAGAAGTGTGCATAGGAAAACGTTTTCTCTGCAGAAGCTGCCTTAGGTCCTTGATGCAGGATTTGTTATTAATGTTTTCGAATCAAAAGGAACTGGATTAAGTGGCTGATGATGTTGAATTGTGAAAAACTTTCACAGAGCTTCTCTGCCCGTAGGCCACTACAGCCGCTATTGGGCAATACCACCCCCAAGTCCCTGGCAAATGTTCGCTGGAGCTCTTGCCAAGCCAATTGCATCTGTCAAAATTTGTCTATGCTATTTTTCCAACGCCCTCCATTGCCTCAGGATGTTTATCTGGTTTAAATTGTTTATTGGAAATGGAATTAAAATCAAAAGGAAATTGTAATGTCATATCCCGTTCTGCATCTAATTGGCATCTTCTAACGTTTTTCGACTGTCAAGCTCATTTTTGCGAGTGCTGCAGTTTCTGTTGAATGATTACCGTGTTTGTAGAAGACACAACTGAAGAATACTGTAAAAAGATGTAAGTTTCTCTAATTTTGCTTTTCGGACCTTTGTCTTGAATTTTTTTTACCCCCTTTTCCCATTTAGGATCTGAAGCCCGTTTGTTTTAGGAAAAATTTTTTCGAAAACCGACCTTATTTTCTCCTGTTTTTTAAAGCGGGAAAAGGATCTTTATATAAAAACGATATGGGAAAACATTTTTCACTAAAGAGCATCTTCTAATTTTTTATAGAAAAACAACTTACTCTTTTTAAATGGAATGGTATTTTTCAAATTGGTGGTTACAAGAGTTTTTTACTCTAATAAATAATATATTATTTTTATTATAATTGAACTAAATTATATTTTAAATAAAAAGAATTAATTAGCAAAAGAAAAAATTGAAGACTTTTTAAAAATTATAAAATTCAACTAAAGATGTTGTAATGAAAACATATTACAAAATTATGTTTATTTTACTATTAAATAAAATGTTTGAAACAATATATTTATAATAACACGTTATTTAATTTTTTTGGTAAAAATTTTGAGTTTTAAAATATTTGTAAATCAACCATTGGAAAATTATTTTTCATGTAATTTTATGATTATGGTTAAATACATGAAAATATATCATTTTTTAAAAACAATTTGAGGAAAAAAATATTTTACACTAATTAAGTTAGTTTTCCTTAAAACAAATAGGACTTAATTGTCATAAAATGAGTCAAAAATAGGGTCAATGCTGTGTTTGGATTGGTAGAAAAGAAAGGAAACAAGTGAAAAAATGTTGTGTTTGCCCCAAATTAAGCAAAAATGAATGAAATGAGTAGAAATATTTTCATTTTAAAGGTACTTCTTTTCTTTTCAAAATTGAATAGAAATGATGGGAATGAGTGTAAAAGTAATATAATTACAAAATTGCCTTTTTTATAAAAAAGGTTATCAAAATAATAATGAGGTTGATTTTGTCCATTACTTACTTCATTTCTCTTTATTTTCTTTGTATGTTATCAAATATAAAATTATAATTATACTTCATTTAATTTCCATTTTTTTTTTCCATTCTTTCTTTTCCCAGTCATTTCCATCCATTTCTCCCTTATTACAAATTGCTAAACCACTTAAGTCAATACCTCTATGCTATTGAATCTCCTAAGGAAGGAAAAAAAGGTCTTGCTCAGTGTTATAAGTAAGGCTGAGTAGATAATCCTATTATGTAGAGTAACTACTTTTACCTTGGTAGATTGGGTAGATTTCGAATATAAGATTTTCAAAACTTACTCTCACAATGTTTGGATATAGGTATGAGGTCTTTTTATCTTATACTATCATGAAATTTATATTTAAGGTATATAAGATATAAGTTTTAAAGTGTTTTATACCTTTTTATTAAAATATATATATTAAAGAATATAAATAAATAAATAATAAATGATAATATTATATTTTTTATTAATAAATATTTTAGTAAAAAGAAGGGTAAAAAAAAGTAATTCAAGCTCATAAGTTAGCAACTCTAAATGATTAAATCTGATATTGTCTTTCTCACTTCAAATTTTTACTCTTTTCACTTATTCTTTTTTATTTATTAAATAATAAGATCATATAAACTTAGAATAATAATAATATGAAAATTTACTTTTCCTTTTTCTTTTTTTTTTTAAAATTTTATAAATTTTGTTGTAAATTCTATAGATTTTGTACATGAAATATTTGTAATATCACATATAAATTACTTTTTAATATAATATAAACTTAAAATTTATAAAAAATAAAAATAAAATTTAAAGTTTTATAATATACTATATACTCTATAGATTTTACGGGGTATAAATTTCTAATTTCAAAATTTAGAAAATTATACCTTATAAAGTTAAATACGGATATACCTTACCCACTTTGTATCCTCTTACTCCTAGTTACAAGTGTGTTAACCTAGGGATATAAGATACTCAAAAAATAGCTAAGTGGTGACAAATGAAAAGTCACTTCCATTAAAGGTTGAACTTGGAATCCTATGAAAAAGCCTTAATAGGAACGATATATGGGCTTAGATTGGAGAGAAGCGTTGGTTTATATACACACTCATTATTATTTTAGGAGGGGTGGTGGATATTGCACATAGAGGTGGTGATCACGGCTTCAAAGTTGTGGAGGACCTTAGGGAGGATGCTTAATAGAGATGCCTAATCCTCCAAAATTATTTATTTATTTTCACAATTTTTTAATTTTCTTTTATCTTATGTTGTTTTCCCCCTTTGTTTTGCTTAAGTTTTTATGAAGTAATATGATGTGGAAAATAGGCAATGCCATTTAGGCTACTCTATCCTATGGCTATCTACATATGCAAAAAGTATGGCTCGTACGAGGGGGTAAAGTGCATGGTTTTTTATGGGTGTTTGTCTAGTTTTAAAAGTTTTTAGGGATGATCAATGTAATTTATTCTTTTTCTATTTTTATTTATTTTTTTTACACACATCAACTAGAAAGGTGATTAAATCAAAGAATTATGGATTTGAAACTTAGAGAGAAAGGACAATTGTAGTAAAGAATATTTACATTTGCCTTCAAATACATATTGAGGATATGGGTTTTAAGTGATGTAAACTAAAGTTAAAGCTATCTAGCTAAATAAATTAAGGGTCTATTTGGATTATTTGTTTTTTTTTTATCCATATTCAATCTGTATCTAATATATATAATTACCTCTTTCATCTTTTTTTTTTATATGTTTTGAAATAAACACTTACATTTGAATGAACACGAAATAAATGCTAAACAGATACAAAACATGTCCTTAAAATTAAACACGACAACTTATGGTATATGTAAAAAATGTTGTCAACTCTCATTAACATGTGTTGCATTCATGACATATTATAGAGTTGATACATTATGATGGAAAAATTAACTACATCTTATACGCACTATATGTTGTAACATTTCCTTTAATCTATCAATCTTCTCCATTAACTGATGTTAGAAGAAAAAAAAATATAATAATTAATTTAAACTTATTAGGAGTAGATATGATTCAATTCAGTATAATTAATCTTTTTCAATTAAATTGAATCATATATTACAATTAATTTTTTTCCCCTAAATTGATCCTAACCATATGGTTTAGTTGATAAATTTTTCAAACCTAAAAAAATAAGTCCAATTTAATTCAATCTACAGTTTAAACCATTTTATACGTGTTATTTTATTTTTTTATATACAAATCAATAAATCATAAAAAAATTATATGATATAAAAAATACTTAATTTATTGTCCTTCTTTTACATTATTTATCTTCTTCAATACCCATTCAATATATTTAAAAAGATTTTATTTTTCTCTTTAGGTAATTCTAACCAAATAGCTATTCCAATTCACAATTCATATAATAGCTATTCTTCAACATAATCCAAAGTAAAGCTAATGCGTTTCGTATTTCTATTCAGATGGAGCTATCTTTTCAGAGTATACTCTCATGGCTGAACATTTTCTCACCATATGTGGCGCTCAAGTATGGTAATTGCCAGACCTGCCGGCTGCAACAGGCCGTGAAACAACCATCAACAAAAAATGCAACCATGACCAGCAGATTACTAGCTCCTAATTAGTGAATGATGGAAAACGCTGTTCTTCTTGCAATGCTCCTAATCCAAACGATGTTTTTCTACTTAAAAAAGAAGGGGGTGGGGGGAAGCGAATACGAAAGATTAATGTTGGCGGTTAAAGGTGTTTCATGTAATCAAATGGCAAACAGAAACATCACCGTACATAAAGGTTCGAAAATGCTTCATTCCCCATCAAAACAAAACCAACCATTGAAATGGTAAGGCTTCCATACAATTTTTTGTAGCTGAAAAATGGCACTGAATCAATGAGGAAAAGATGCAACGTTTCAAAAACTACAATGTCATGCTAATGACAAGTGAATATTTGATAAGTGAAAATGATAACTCAACCACTATTGCCATTGCTGAGAGATAACCAAAAAATATGTACCCTATCTGTGAAAATGATCAGCACAAAAACAGGCCAAAATGGCTGGTGATCTAATAATACATACAAGTTTTCCTAATGATATACAAGATGAACCAGGGAAGATAAAGGACTTCCACCCTAATCGTTTTATGCTTCAACCATCTTGATAGATGTAGATGTAGATGTACAGATGTGGCCGATAATCGGAGCTGATGCGGAGCCACTTGCCTCAGCGTTTAATGATATAAAATGTGTTCTCAGTCAGCATTCACCCCAAAAGCTCCATAGCACTGCAAAGCATTTCCTTGCCTCTTCAAAAAAGTATCTTGCGGCTACTCGTGTGATACTTGTTCTCATGATAGGAAACAATAATGAAAGCATTGATGACTTCTCAGTCATTTCCTGCTTGGTTTCAGACCAAATCAACTCCCATGGCCCACTCTTCATCCCTAATCTGAAAATTTATGGAGCTAATATTCAGATCTCTAAGAGCAGCAGATTTAGTTTTCGAGTCCCTAGCTGAGCCATGTAAGAGAGAGAAGCAAGCATTTATCTGTAACTTTAATAAATGAATCCTAATATCTTTATCACACAACATGAAATCACCAATTATTTGACATCTGGTAACATTCAATTGACCAAATCATCTTGATGCTGTGCCAAAAATAGTCAAAATTACCTCAAATGTGGATATATAGCCAAGTAGCATAAATAGCAATCATAGGTGCTTTTCTTAAGTCACACGAAACATCCAAGTAAGCAAATTAATGTAATCTTCAAATGCAACAAAAATTCAACAGCTAAACATATGCTTTTAAACCATTTAAACCCAAAGGGATTATGAAGTTACTGCAGTAATGAACTTGACTAAACAAGAAAATACTACATAATATCACAACTCTATTCATATACATTCTAGCACAGAAGAAGTTTCAAGAATGAAAATTGGTTTTTACAAGACCTGAAATGACAGGCATGGGGACAACCCTAACCCGATGTTCAGTTCCACTTACTTCTGATTATTGACTTTTACATTTAATGTTAACAAGAAAACCTTATGAAAGCAGAAGAGAACTAGAATTTCTTTGCTTGGAAATCAGATGTAAGTTTACCTCCAAATACCAGCTCCCACACGCAATGCCATGAAAAGAAAAAACCCTGTCCAAACTCCAGCTACACCAAATGAAGTGCCAGAACCAAGGAAAAAGCTGAAGAGAGAAGTCCAATAAATACCTATTTATAAACCAAAAAGAGTTAATTACACTCAAAAGACAGGTGTAAGAAACCTAAAAATATGAAATTCAGGGAGAAGCTACCATGGAGTATGCAGCATATCCAAAATCTAAAGACACCGTAATATAGCCCGTCAATGACAAATGCTATAGCATTTATTGGTTGAGATCCAGCAACAAACTGCCACATCAGCAACATCAATGGTATATTGCTTTTTTCTTGTAATATATCCAAAAATCACAAGCATGATCATCTATTTTATGAGCCCACACTTGAGCCTTTTTTCTGGTTAAAATGTAACACATGGGAGGAAAGACCATGTACAAGGTGTGTTGTCATTGCCTTAAACTCAAAAGTTACTCTACTTCTAAAAGCTTGAGAATCCACGCAGTGGTTGTGGGGAGACCAACATTGTATAAGTGTGCTTGTCAATGCCTTAAAAGTACTCTACTTTCAAGAAACAGTTTCACAAGAATTATACAGAACACGTGTAACAAACTGTAACAGGGCTCTATAAGAGATCTTTAACACTCAATAAATTTCCTTGAGATTGAGAAAGTGGCAAAACATAAGTAAAAACAGAAGAACTCTGATTTCAAGGATACCCAGAAGGATCACTGTTGCGGATGCATTCTTGGGACAAAAATAGAAAGACGCAAAAAAAAAAGGCCAATGCCTAATAAGGAACCCTAGGTGGTCTAATTTTTGTTAGTTCGAAAATCAAATATATTTTATTTTTGTTACTTTCCAGTTTTGTTATTTTCTTATTTATGGTAGTAGGAGTTTTTTAGGAAAATAAGACTATTGAGGAATCTTAATTTTTGTTAGTTAGGAATTCCTAATCCTTTTTAATCTTTATTATTGTAAGGAAATTTCTCCATAAATAGGGGTTATTGAGCAAAAATTTATCAAGCATAATTTACTAAAAATCAAGAGATTGAGAACTCTCTCTCAACGAGTTTCAAGGTTACGGCTCCCTTCGACGAGCTGCATTTGATTATCAAGTATAGGTACTTTAAAGGGAGGAAGAACAAGAGTAAGAACCCTTTCTTGGAAGGAGATTTCCAGGCCATCGTCTGGTGACTTGATCACAAATGGGAACCGTAACAATTTGGTATTAGAGCTGCTCACCATGGATGAGAACATCGTTGAAGAACGGCTACATCATTTTTTGCATGAAAATCAATCGCAAACGGATGCCTAAATAGCAACAGCGGAGTCAAGGCGGGCCGCTTCAGGGGGCATGGATGGCCTCAACTTCAACAATTATCACAACTTGAAACTTTAGTTTGTGCAAGTACCCTGGCAAAGGTGGATTTTAAAGGGACAGAAGTAATGTAGGCTCCAACCAAAACCAAAACTCTCACGCAAAATGAAGAAAACAGTAGCAGCAAAGGGGGCATGAGTGTAGAGGAACAAGGGGTTTTGACCGCAGTATATGAAGTTAGATTTTCCCACCTATGATGGAGCAAGTGACCCTTTAGTATGGATCCATAGGTGCAATAAATTAATTTGCTAATCAAAGAACGGTTCGGGGAAAACAAGGTTGGTCTGGCCGCCTTTCACATGATTAGAGAGGCGCAATTATGGTTTTACCAATAGAAAAGGAGGAACCAAACAAGACATGAAAGACATTCAAGGAGTATTATACCCTTTGCTTTGGGCCACCCTTGGGGAAGCAACCCTTTAGGTGAGTTAATTAACCTCAAACAACAGGTTCCGTGGAAGAGTACCAGCGAGAGTTTCAAAACTTATTAGCAAGAGCAAGCTCGGTAGGAGCTGTCAAAAAGTCAACATGTTTACAACAGGATTGAGGGAGAATATTTGCATTGATTAAAATTTGCACAGCCCACCGAGTTTGTTTACATGCCATGAATTTCATGAGGGCTTTTGAAAGAAAATTGCAGCTCACCCAAAGTGAAGAAAGGTGTAAATCCAAGCACCAGCTTCAATTCAAGGGGAACTTCAAATCAATCACTGTGGCGGGTAGTGCATCAACTTCTTCTAGCAGTGCTTCAACTCCATTTATAAGAGATTAACAAAAGCTGGATGGCCACTCGTGGGTTTTTCAAGGATTGTTTTTTAAAATTTGTGATGAACAATATGTTCCTAGACATCAATGCAAGAAACTGTTTTGGTTGGAAATAGATGAAACAGCGAAAGAAGATCAAATGAAGAAGAAAAACTCCGGTGATATCCTTACATGCTATTACAGGAGAATAGAATGCTAGAACCATGCAATTAACGGCAATAAATTTGTGAGCAACCCTTAAATATTTTGGGTGGATTTCGGTAGTACCCCAAAAACTTCATTAGTTCGACAGCAGCTCGAAGATTAGGAATTCATATTCAACCCCAAACAAATCTTAAAGTGGCTGTAGCAAATGGGGACAAGTGGTGGGATAAGGGCACCAACGTACAATTTTCACTCATCAATCACCCTTTCAAAGCTGATTTTTATGTGATTTCTTTAGCTGGGTTTGATTGGTATTAGGTATACAGTGGCTTCAAACTTTGGGGGCCCAATTCTATGGGATTTTACGTCCCCCCCCATGTGCTTCAAGAAAGCGAGAAAACCCAATTATGTTACAAGGATAGCCGAAAACCTTCACACTCAACAATAAATCATCTTCAAGCATCACAACCTCAAGAGAGGGACTTGGAGAAAATACTGGCAGCTTTCAAGGAAGTATTTCAAGAGCCGATAGGACTACCCCCTATCTGACCATGCGATCATCGCATTAATTTACAACTAGATACAGTTCTCGTGGTGATTCGACCCTATCGATACCCGCATCTTCAAAAAGATGAGATTGAAAAACAATGCCAACAAATCTTACAGAAGGCATTATCCGACCTAGTTGCTCGCCATTCTCCTCCTCGGTACTGCTAGTTCGAAAACACGATGGCACAGGGCGATTTTGTGTCGATTAACAAGGAGCTGAACAATAAAACTATGAAGGATAAATTTCGCTTTCGAGCAGTGGATGAATTGTTGGATGAGTTTCATGGCGCAAAAGTTTTTACTAAGCTTGACCTTCGATCTGGTTATCATCAACTTCAAATAGATCCTCAAGATGTGGAGAAAACAGTTTTTCGAACTCACCATGGCCATGTTGATTCCTTGTCATGCCTTTTGGCTAACCAATGCCCCTTCCACCTTTCAAGCATTAATGAACAAGGTATTTCGACCTCATTTACATCAATTTTGTTTTTTTTTTTTTTACGATATCCTTGTGTACAGAAGCTCATGGGAGAGTCATTTGCTGCACCTCCAAACTGTCCTTGAGTTATTGAGGGCCCATCATCTCTATCTTAAAAAATTAAAGTGCTCATTTGGAGAACCACAAGTCCCTATTTAGGTCATGTGATATCAGCAGGAGGTGTTTCCACCGATACAAGTAAAATTCAAGTAGTCGTTGATTGGCCCTCAACCTCAAAATATAAAAGCTTTGCATGGATTCTTGGAGTTGACGGGGGAAACACCGCAAATTCATTAAGGATTATGGTCAAATTGCTCCCCCCTTGACAAGTATGCTGAAGAAACAAGCCTTTTTAATGAATTTATGCGGCTTACGCCTCCTTTAAAGCGTTAAAGAAAGCCCTTTAAAAGTGCACTAGTACTAAGTTTGCCTAATTTTAAGGAAGAGTTTGTAGTTGAATGTACGCATCAAATGTAGGAATAGGAGCAGTCTGCAACAAAATGGACACCCCCTTGCCTTCTTTAATAGGAAAAATAGCAGACCGTTGTTTAAACTTGCAGCATATGAGCGGGGGAAATTTAATTTGGTTTAGTGAAGGCAGTCCAACATTGGAGACCATATCTTTGGGGTCATTCTTTTATCGTATCCGAACCGATCACTGTAGTCTCAAGTATTTACTTGAACAACGGTTGTCCACATCTCC
This sequence comes from Laguncularia racemosa, assembly GCA_037954665.1. NCBI lineage: Eukaryota > Viridiplantae > Streptophyta > Magnoliopsida > Myrtales > Combretaceae > Laguncularia > Laguncularia racemosa. The sequence goes on along the minus strand of JBBMOL010002286.1, from coordinate 10,764 downwards.
CCAACAACACTGGTTTAGCAAATTAATGGGGTTTTACTTTTCGCATGGAATATAAGGCTGGCCGGTTGAACACTGCACAGATTCGTTGTCATGCCGTGAGGAAGATTGTGGGTTGTTTTATGCAATATCCCAACCACAGGTTATCTTGTTCGATGAAATTCAAGTAGAGATTCAAAATTATTTAGCCGCTTAATGGACATTAAATCAAGAATTGAGCAAGGAACAGCTGCACCGGGTTGATCTTTGTGTGATGAGATGATATTCTTTAAAGATCGCATTTACCTATTACTAACCCTTCCTTGATCAGTACTATATTATCGGGAATTCATGACAATACTCATGAAGGTATTGAGAAAACATTGCAGCACTTCGCAAGGATTTTTAAATTTGGGCTGAAATGAAGACCACCATCAAAGCTTTTCGTCGCAACATGCTTCGTTGTCAACGGAATAAAGCTGAACATTTGAGTCCAGTCGGGGTTTTTGCAATCGTTACAATTATCTCACCAGGTTTGGTTGGATATATCGATGGATTTATTGACGGGTTACAAAAATCATAAGGTAAAACTGTCTTATTCATGGTGGTTGATCGGTTCTCAAAATATACTCACTTTATTCCATTATTACATCTGTACAATGCTTGCACCATTGCAAGGTATTCCTTTAAAATATTGTTCGCTTACATGGCATTCCTCAATATTGTTAGTGATGAAATGTCCTTTTTACTAGTAACTTTTGGGAAAGGGGTTGTTTCGTTTATGCAGAACCCAAACTTCATTTCTCTTCCGCATATCATCCACAATTTGATGGAGACCGGGGGTGTGAACCGAACCATGAAATTACTTGCATTGCTTTTCTGGAGATCCCTAAAAGTGATAGAAATGATTCCTTAGTGAATTTTATTACAACACTCATTCCACACAGCCCTTAAAACATCCTATTCCAATTGTCAATACGGGAGCCTCCGAGTTTGACATCTTAGTTGCACGCACTTCTCAAGTAGATGCGTAATCAAGCATTTCTTATCAGATGAAGCTTTTGTTGACATTCGCACCAAACTCCCCCCCCAAGCACAACAACGAATGAAGACTGTCTATGATAAGACCCGTGATGTGGGAAATTTTCTCCTAGTACTTATGTGTGGTTGCGTAACATCCTTATCGTCAAAAGACAATTGCTGGCTACATTACACATAAACTTGCACCCAAGTTCTATGGACCCTTTCCTAGTGGCAAAACGCATTGGTACCGTAGCATACCAACTGAGCTTCCTTTGGACTGCAAGCTGCATAATGTTTTTCAGTGTCCTTGTTGAAGCCTTTCAATGGTGAGATACCTAGTGAGCCATCGGCGCAACTCCGCTGGAAGAAATCGGGTTGTAATCAGTCCTATGGCCATTTTGCGAACTCGATTGAATAAAGGCCGTTGGGAAATCTTGGTACAATGGAGTAGGGGTACGATAGCGGATGCTACTTGGGAAGACGTCTTGGAGTTTAAACTAGCATTTTCTGGACTTTCAGCTTGAGGACAAGCTTTTGTGGAGGAGGGGAGTAATGTTGCGGATGCATTCTTGGGACAAAATATGAAAGACGCAAAAACAAAAGGCTAATGCCTAATAAGGAATCCTAGATGGTCTAATTTTTATTAGTTCTGAAAAACAAATATTTTCTTATTTTTATTACTTTCCAATTTTGTTATTTCCTTATTTATGGTAGTAGGAGTTTATTTAGGCAATAAGACTATTGAGGAATCTTAATCTTTGTTAGTTTAAAAATCTTTATTATTGTAAGAAAATTTCCCCATAAATAGGGGGTTATTGAGCAATAAAATTATCAAGCATAATTTCTAAAAATCAAGAGATTGGGAACTCCCTCCAAAAGTTTTCAAGGTTGTAGCTCCCTTCGATGAGCTGCATTTGATTATCAAGTATAGGTACATCAAGGGGAAAACAAAGGGGAAGAACCCTTTGTTGGAAGGAGAATTTCCAGTCCATCGTCCAGTGACTCGATCACAAACTGGAACCGTAACAATCACAAAAAAGGTTTTTTTTTGGGTGTGGGGTTTCATGCATTTATCCTGTCTTTAAAATTTGGGTAATGTTTCCAAAAAAAAAATTGTAGGATTGAAACATTCTATTTTAATACATGGAATATTGTCAATTTATTTTGAACAAAAGTGTAGTCTGGAAATTTTTTTCCAGCTAAATTTACTGACACATATTTCTGCTGGGTAGTCCTGCAGTTGAGTGGTTAACAAACCACAGTAAGTGTCCACATTTTCAATTGGTTCAAGACCAGGTTTATATATGCAGGGCCCATTTTTGCTAACTAAACAGCACAGAACAAGGGAATTTTTAAGCCAAAGAGTGAATACAGTGCATTAAAAAAATGTTGATCAAGTGTTTCTACAGTCAGCCTTCTAATGGTGAAATGAAAGGTGATCACCATAAAGGGGGGCATACAACTGATCTCTTACCAGAGTTCCAGATAAAGCATTCCCACAACTTCTGCATCACCGCTGAAAACCTTGAAAATGCTCCAAATCCAAGGAAAGAATAAAAACCAAACCAACTCCAGTTTCCAGGCCAATCTGCTCAGTGTGATTGCTAAAAATATGGTGAGCTCATAATTCTGTCTACAAGAAGAAAGTGCGACATTCATAGAATTGAAATGTAAACATGGGAAAGGGAACTTCACATTGTTTTTATCGCTTTGACAATTCATTTCATGTAGCAGAGAAAAAAAATCCTGGACATACTCACATCCTTATTAACCTCATCACCAGTTCCACCTGGTAGAGCCTCAGTCAATTTTTGCAGTTCACAGTTTATGGGGTATAATTTTAAAAGTAGCATCCATTTAAAAGGTTTCAAATGTTTTATATAAGCCAGTTAAGGCTTCTTTTCGTAATTTCATGGTAAATATTGGCATAATTGTAGGGAAACAAGAGTAGACACAGCAATTAACCTTCAGGGACATGTAGATAACTTCTCAGCGCCTGTTCATAGTTTCCTTCAGTGTAACTACGAAACCAGAAGAGTCTTTTGAGAGAAACATCAGCTAGGTAATGGTTAAAACTTTAAATAAAGAAAAAATACATTATGAAGAAAAAGTTGAGGTTAATCATGCACCAAAATTTATAGGCAATATTTACCCACTTTAGTCATTAATACTTTCCAAGAGGAGAGAATAAAGCAAATGGCACAGGAAAAAGGGCATGTAATTGAGCTCTATGGCCAACTTTAGTTATTTTTAGATTGAAATCATCTCAGTACTTCATTTATACATACATAAACCATGTGGAGTGGCTAGAAGGAGACCTAATGCAACAGAGATAAAGGTGAGATCACTGAAAAATTGGTTGTTGAATTTACTAATACTCCAAATCAGGTCAACCCTTTTTGTGGGCAATGGACTGATGTACTACTCTCTTGAATTAGCCACTAAGCGATTCACCAAGAAAATAAAAATGAAAAAATTTAATCTGGCTGATCATCTAATACAATTCTCACTGGTTTGACTTCTTTGTCAATTCTTTTGATGAACATGGAGTAGTGTCTTTAAAACTTCCTGCAAGTAGAGAAGGTATAAAAGACAGCAAACCTGTAAAAGGTTACAAAAAAAACCCAAACAACCTGATCTGCAGTGAAAGGAAAAAATAAAGAAGCCAAACTTGGATAACCATTCAAAAGCAATAATAATCAATAAAGACAAAACATGAACAAACTGCAAAAGAAGAGAGTCGGACAGGTAAAGGTCCAACCGAAAAGCAACTTCAACTTGGATTGATGAGGTGACCATTATGCTACTATTCATTACTTGAAAACTTTTGGGGCTCTCTTTGGCACTAGGAAATATCTAGAAATGAAGTTAAATCATAACCCATCAAAAAGGAAAGCATATAGTGGATATGACTTAGCATTATTTATTATACTAAAGTAGGAAGATCAGATAAAATTTATGTAATTCTTTATAGAGATTCTCTATGTATATATAAACTTAATGAATAAGGTAACCTTTTTTTTTTTTTTCATGATGATACTTTACAGCTAAAGTCTCTGTCATGAAGCATCATGGAACTGACTATAGTAGTATAACCAAAGGGAAGTTTGGAGTTTGAATAAATTTGATGTCTAAATCTAATCTCTGCTGTCTAAGATCAATTTTTATTGACTTTGCACCAATTGCCTCGATTTCAGTCCCCTCCATCATACAAAGAGATACATATGAAAAAATAAATAAATTAATCGTTAGTATTACCAAAAAAAAAAAAAAAAGAGGAATCTTGGAAATTCTTCCGCACCCTCTAAGCTCCTTTATTGATCTTTTGATTTGTTCATAATTAATACATGCCAAAAATTTAACTGACGAATGCAAAATACTAAGACATGTATTATTATAATGACTCTTTGTTTTCCTCCTGATAGTTCCCTTAATAGATGAAGAGAAGTACATAGAATATCTTCATAAAAAAGCCAGCTTGAAGGGGGAATTTTACTTTCCATGATGCCCTTTCAGTCAAATCTAGCTGTGGCAGCAATGTCATACACAAACTTCAACACTTAAGTGGAAAATAAAGTACCTGGCCAGCAATTGCTAATGCATCAGTAATTAGAGACACTGCCCAAAACCCGACTTGTGTGCTTATTTGATAACCAGCCATAGGTACAGGACCCTCTCGACAGCCATGGATTTGCTAAAGTCATGGTAAGAAGCACTGCCGAAGTCCTGCCCATGAGAAGACTCCCTGCAGATACAATTGAAATACAATCTATGAAAGACATAATAAAGTGCAACAGGTTTCTGCTGCTACCTGACTGGATATTTGGACTCAATTCTTCTAAGTGCGAGTTATATAGTGTTATGGCCCGGCCAATTAAGATGTATCAGAGGATAAAGGGAAAAGGAAAGGGAGGGGTAATAGGGGAAAAGAAGATGGTGATAGGCCCAAAACCCAGATTAATTAGGGGAAAAAGGGGCTGAGGTGGAAAGGGAGAGCTGAGCTGGAGCAAGAGGACGTGATGGAAGAGGGGATAGGGATCGTGGCTGACGTGGAAGGGAAATAGGAGGGGGGGCCAATAAAAGATCATATATATATATAGTTGATTAGATGAGGAGGGGGAGGAGAATATACACATCATTCAAGTTAGTTGGAGGAGAGAGGTAGAGGTAAGTGGGGGAAACCAGCCATGCGCTACCGAAGAGAGTGTGGTTTTCTTCCCTTAGTCCTTACATTTGTAAGAGATTAGTTTGTAATCAGAAAAATAAAATAGATCACTATAAATATTTCATATTCATATTGAAGAGGACGTAACAATATTGGCACCGTTGCCAGGGAACGAAACTACCCACCACCGGAGCGTTGGAACAAAGGGCGCTAGTCACGACATTCTCCACTGAGGTATGACATGAACGGATAACCGAGTGGAACTATTGGAAAGGAACGTCCGAAGGGATATATCTAGAGGTCACGAAAAGTGCAGAAAGCAGCTGGGAGCAATCAAGGAGGAACAGAAGCACCTGGGGGGAGAACTCACCACCATACATAGTAAGTTTGGATCGATCCAGAAGCTAATGGAAGATTTATGGATCCAGAAAGAGACAGGGGGCCCAATCGGGAAGTAGCTCGACCATGACCAAGGCCCGAGGCAAGCAAGTGGGGGATCCCCATCCCACGGACACCAATTCGGGGATACCTATTGGAAGTGAGTTAAGAATAGAGGTGGACGGGGAGTTCCGCACCAACGCCTCACGCCTCATACTTCTAGTGTTCGATGGGAACGATCCTTCCAACTGGATCTTGATGGTTGAGCAGTACTTCTCCGCACAACAAACGAGGAAGGATAGGAAGGTAGTATTAGCTGCCATTTGCATGAGGGGACGATGCAACCATTGGTTCTAGATGTTGCAACGAAGAGAGGTGGATCTGACCTGGCCACGCCCGAAGGAGGAGATCATGAAAAGGTATGGGGGCTGGTTAGCATCAAACCTTTTCAAGAGTCTGTCCCAATTAAGACAAGGAGACACGGTTAGAAATATATTGGGGATTTTGAGTCCCTTATATCCCATGCGCCAACAATGCCCGAAATACAATTATTGGGGTATTTTCTAGGAGGTTGCGAGACCCAATTACAAACGCGGGTGGATACCTTTGCCCCCGTAACCTTGGAACGCGCCATGGATTTAGTAGTTAAGATTAAAAGGGAATTCGACTGTGGCATTTCTTGACTCTAGAACAGGGAAATGGAGTTCAGATTGACCTTCAACCATCAGCACCACGGTTCAATATCTACAGCGAGGAACAATAGCAACTCAGGAATCTTTTGCTTCTCCAGTAGAAACTACGAGGCCCCAAGGTTCTATGAATGAGGAGACCCGTATGGCCTCTAGAGAAGGAACTATTCTTCCAAGAGGAACGACAATTCCATGGGAGGTGGGGGTGCCCTCGAGCGTCGGACATGGAGGAGTTAAGGACGGAATCAGAAGAGTTCCTGGCCAACGTCAATTATCCCATGCTGAATTCTTGGACAAGAAGGCAAAAGGGGTTGTGTTTCAAGTGTGATCAACCTTTCAACCCCGGACATCGCTGTCCTAATAAAACGTTCCAGCTATTGGTATTGGAAGAAGAGTCCCGGAGATGAGGTATGGGAAAAGGGGGAGCATGCAGATGTTCAAACATCCCTGTCATTGTCTTTGTTGGCAATGCAAGGTTTTAATGAACCCCATACAATAAAAATGCAAGGTAAGTTGGATTCGGTCCCCTATTGTGATCCTGGTAGACGTGGTGCTAGCACAACTTTGTACCCAAAGGAATGGATCCTACAACAGGGATTGCTACTATCTAATGATCGTCCCTTCAAGATGACATTGGGAGAGGGGAGATCAGTGAAGTCTCATGGGTTCTGTTCCAACTTGCAGCTCCAAGTAGGACAATACTGTAAAGTGTGGATTGTTATGTGATGGAATTGAAGGGGTAGACGTGATTCTTGGGATAGTTTGGCTGAAACCTTGGGAGAAGTGAAGGTGAATTGGGCCAAAATGACGATTAAGGTTACTCGAGGCATAGAAGAGTATTTGCTATGTGAAGACCCTACATTGTCCCAAATTTCCCATCTCCTACAAATCATTACAGAAGCTAGGAGACATGGATGTGTGTAAAGTACTATGGGTGATGGCAGCATCACCACGAGAGGAGGAAAACATTCAGGAGACATGTGTAGAGGGGTTGTTGTCGAAATATAGGGACATATTTGAATTTCCCCAAGGTTTACCTCCCATACACTACATTAATCATCACATTCCCACTGATAAAAGGGGAAGGGACCCATATCTGTAAGGCCTTATAGGTATGCATTTATACAGAAGAATGAGATAGAGAAGCTGGTGCGAGATATGCTAGAGGCAGAAATTATCCATCCAAGTACTAGCTCTTTTTCCTAGCCGGTGATTTTAGTAAAAAAGAAGGATGGTCATGGAGATTTTGTATAGATTATAGGGCCCTCAATGAGGTGACGGTGGCTAATAAGTACCCTATACCCGTGATTGATGAGTTGTTAGACGAACTATATGGGACAAGTGTATTCTCCCGATTGATCTTCGATCCGGATACCAATAAATACGCATGGTTTAGGAGGACATTCACAAAACGGCCTTCCGCACCCATCAAGGTCACTACGAATTCTTTGGGCCCTGCCTTTTGGTCTGACCAAGCCCAGCCACTTTCCAAGCTATGAGAACAAATTTTCAACCATACTTAAGGCAATTTGTCCTTGTGTTCTTTGATGACATCTTAGTATATAGTGAGAGCTAGGGTCACATGTGCAGCACTTAGAGCAAGTTTTTTTGTGTCCCAAGGCAACAGCAATTTTTTTCTAATCGGAAAAAAATGCATATTTGGGCAGGGCCCAAAGGGGGAGTACTTAGGATATATCATATCTAAGGGAAGGGAGTAGCGATGATCCCGCCAAAATAAGATCCATAGAAGAATGGCCCCAACCATCCACCTTAGGGGACTTCGTGGATTCCTTGGACTATCGGGGTACTATAGCAAGTTCATCAAGGATTATGGCAAAATAGCTAGGCCCCTTACGGATTTGCTCAAAAAAGATGGATTCAATTGGTCCGAGCAGGCCACCATGGCATTCAAGGAACTAAAAGCAACTTTAGTAACAGCTCCGGTGCTAGCAATGTCGAACTTCTCTAGCACATTCATTGTTTGAGTGTGATGCATCAAGGAGGGGCTAGGAGAGGTGCTGCAAAAAAACAATAGGCCAATTGCTTACTTTAGCAAGGCATTGCAGATAGGACTTTAGCCAAATCCACCTATGAAAAAGGAGCTGATGGCTTTGGTGCTTGCAATCCAACACTGGCGGCCTTATTTGCTGGGCAAAAGGTTTGTAGTCCGTACCAATCAGAAGAGTTTAAAACATCTGTTGCAGCAACGGATCATGACCCCTGATCAACAGAATTGGCTTCTTAAACTATTGGGGTATGATTTTGAGGTGCAATATCGCAAGGGAGAAGAAAATAAGGTGGTCGATGCTCTCCAAGGAAATTTTATGGGGGCTCATTTGTTGGGAAATATCTGGGCCAGTATGGACGGACTTGACTAGCATTAGAAGGGACGTGGGGGCTGATTCAATCCTCACGGAGAAGATTCGTTGTTGCAGAGAGGGGAGTTAGCTGGTAGGGGATTCCATCTAGAGCAAGACATGCTATACAATAATGGAAGACTAGTTGTGCCAGCAAAATCTAAGTGGCCCATGGTGTTTTTTACATGAGTTCCATTCTTCCCCATTGGGGGGCATACAGGGTTCCTCAAAAAGTATAGGAGGATAGCAGCAAGTGTGTTCTGGATAGGAATTAAGAGGGTGTAATGGACTTTGTAGCAGCGTGTGCGGTGTGCCAGCGTAAAAAATATTAAGCATTGGCACCAGCTGGCTTGTTATGCCTCTACCCCTACCCCCGGCCATTTGGGAGGATATTTCCATGGATTTCGTAGCTGAGGTATTCGTTAGAGAAGTTGTGCGTCTACATGCTATCCGAAGACGATTGTAAGTGACCGGGATCCCACTTTCTTGAGCCCTTTTTGGACGGAGTCTTTAAGTACAGGGACACTCTTGCATATAGCACCGCAAAACCATCCGGAGATGGGTGGACAAACGGAGGTATTGAATCGCTGTTTAGAAGGTACCTACGCTGCTTCGTGAGTCAATCAGCCAACACAGTGGAAATTATGGCTCCCTTGGGCGGAATTCCACTACAACACTGCCTACCATACTGCTTCTAAAATGTCACTATTTGAGTAGTGTATGGCAGACGTCCTCTAGGTTGCCATCCTTGTTGATAAGGAAATAAGGAACCTGGAGCTGCGGCAGGCAATGAGAGATTGAGACACCATTTTACAACAATTAAGGGACCAATTTAGTTCATGCACAATCCATCTACTGCAGGAATGCCAATAACATAGGCGACAGGTGGGTTTTCCCGGTTGGCGAGTGGGTATTCTTGAAGCGCCGTGTTGCTTTAGACCCCAGCTCAAAAGCTCCACCTCCAAACTAACTCCAAGGTTCTATGGCCATGCAGAATTGTGGAGCGCATTGGACAGGTGGGTTATAAGTTGGACCTACCAGCTAAGTGTCACATACATCCGATTTTTCCATGTTTCACTACTAAAGAAGGCTGTGGGAACTTTCTCTTCCACAATGGAACTTCCACCTGACTTAGTCAAGGACCTACAACGCTGCTACATCTGCTCGTAGCCATCCTGGGGAAAACGTTTTAGGTACAAAGGATCTGTGGCTGTCCCCAAGTTTTGATACAATGGGAAGATCAAGAGCCCAAGCATATTTTGTGGATGGATAGCTCAGAAAATTCACATCCCTCTTTCTGATTTCATCCTTTAGGGGCAAGGACAGTTTGGGGGGGAGACAATTGATTATGGCCCGGCCATTAAGATGTATCAGAGGAGAAAGAGAAAAGGAAAGGAGGGGTAACAGGGGAAAAGAAGATGGTGAAGGGCCTAATCCCGGATTAATTATGGAAAAGGGGCTGAGGTGGAAAGGGAGAGCTGAGTGGAGCAAGAGGCCGTGATAGAGAGGGGATAGGGAATCGTTTGGGTGAGTGGGGGGGAAATAGGAGGGGAGACCAAAAAAAGAATCATATATATATATAGTTGGATAAAATGAGGAGGGGGAGGAGAATATACACATCATTTAAGTTTTGTTAGAGGAGAAAAGGTAGAGGTAAGCCGGCGGAACCAGCCGTGCGGCTACCGGAGAGAGTGTGGGTTTATTCCCTTAGCCTTACACTTGTAAGAGATCTAGTTTGTAATCAGAAAAATAGAAAAGATCACTATAAATATTTCATAGTCAAAATTGAAGAGGACGTAACATATAGGTCATCAGAGAACAAGTCCAGAGGCAATATTTTAACTGTGCCTTTACAGCAAGACAACTAGAGAGAGCTGCAGCTGCACTTTTAGAACATTTTTTATGGTTTTGAACCTTCAGGGAAAAACAGCAAAATCTCAACACATTCTGTTTGAAGATGCATAGCTAGGATGACAAAGGAAAGTTCTGAAATAAATAGCCTTGATACTTTGCAAGTATTCAATGATATAGTTCATGAAATACTAAAATTTCACCAGGGGAACTATGAATGCATTAGTATCAATTAGAAAGTCATTTGGCAATATTTTGCACAATATTAAATTTCAATTCCCCCAATTCTAGTACTAGTGTGCTGAAATGTAAGCAATTTTAGGGA
>JBBMOL010002285.1:0-26277 GCA_037954665.1 Laguncularia racemosa | reverse complement strand
CGTTAGCTTTATCGTCCTTTCATAGTTCATAACACTTCGTAGTTTTCAATAAATTAAACATCATACAATACAAGGTTGTAACTAAGGGGTGAAGAAAACTACAAAACAGAAGGTATAGCGAACGACGACGAAACATGGGCACAAATTCATATTAACCTATTTGGGGACACGATTGTTTTAATAAAAATGAATGCCTTATTAATGACGTTATTCCTGAGAAAAGTTTTATTGTTGTTAATATGTCCTATAAATAAATTAATTATAAGTATATATATTAATAAAATTTTTATATGTAAAATTATAAAATAATAGTTTTTTAAAAAAATATCTACTATCATTATCATTATCAGATACATATTTGAATATCATTGCTAATTATTCACTATTCATTTATAGATAATGCATGAATGAATTTTTTTTGGTCATTCCTTAAGCTAGAGAGCATATCAAGCCACCATGATTTGCTATCGCTGCCACTGAACAAAGACACACCAAGGCCTCTGTAGCATCTACGGAGCCCAATCCCCTCACACCTAGCCATTGGCAAGCACCTTTAAAAGCTAAGCAAAGCCTAATATGCCAACAAGAAACACACAACGTCATGCAGCACGCTCTAAATATAGTCCAGCCAAGCACTACGACTGTCAAATTTCATCTTCACAATTCCATTTATTCATGACTAGACACATTATCAAATAGAAATTACCTCTTCTAGTTTCTCGATCTGATCCAGCCTCTTATATTTTACTTGCTCAATATTACATATTACAAGAAAATAAAAAATACATTGAAACTTTAGTTACAAAATTAGTAACTGTTCTTCAATTAATTAATTAGTTAGAATGATTTAGAATAGAATTAAAAAATATAAATAGAAGTTTTATTTACATATTTGACATCCAATTTCATAATCAAGAAAATAATATCTATTCTTCAACAAGTCTCTAAGAAAGCTCCTCATCTCAAATTGGGAAAAATATTAGTGATAGAATATCGGTACGATCTCAACAATAATCAATCATAACAATTTGGTGTTCTCGTTAATTGAGTTGTACTCATGGCAAACAATGATTCAGTAACTAAGGAATTGAATAAGCAAATTCACATAAATTTATTTGATCTAACTAACGCAACAAGTTAATGTAAAAAAACAAGATCAATCAACGATTGATCTTAGAAAAGTACAAGAAAGTGATAGAGTCTTACTCTCAAACAAGTTTCAATTCATAATATGTGATAAGATCCAATTAGAAACAAAAAGAATACTATAAAAACCCTAAAACGTGATTAAACATAGTCTTCAGCAAGAGCGTATAGAAGCCCGTGTATCATTCTATGGAGTTTTCCTTCAACACTCCACTTGAAAAGAACTCGACCCCGAGTTCTCGTTTGGATACAAGGGTACATCGTCAAGGTAAAAAGGAAATATATTAGCCACATTGAATGTTTTTGAAATGCTTATACTATTAGGTCATCCAACTAAATAGGCATTATCATTAATCTTCTTCACAATCTGGTATGGGTCATACTTCTTAGGCTACAACTTGTTGTATTTCCCCACTAGAAACCTCTCCTCTTGTGGGAACACCATTACTTGATTACCTACTAAGAACAATTTTGTCATGCGATATTTATCTGCTGCTGCTTTATACTTGGCATTGGTTTGTCCTATCTTCCCTCACACCTCTACTGTTAGTATTTGTTTCACACTCAACTACTTAATTGTGAGGAATGAACGTCCCTCCACCTTTGAAAGTTTAGAACCACTCACTAACTTCAAGGGCGAAATAGTAAACTTCACTCTATCTTTTTCTACTTTGTACACATTCTCTCTACCCATATGCTCGGCATTGACATCATACTGCCAAAGCCTACCAAACAGTAAGTGACAAGCATTCATATCCACTATATCACAATACACCTCATATCGATATTTATCAATGGAAAAAGGTATTTTGCAGTGTTCTTTAATCTCAATCTTCTTTTTTGTCTTAATTCATCCAATGGTATATGGATCGGGATGCTTCTTTATCTATAACTGCAGCACTTATATGGTTTCCTTGCCTATGATATCCTCACAACTGCTGCTATCCACTATCAATTCAAAAAGCCATCCATCAATTATACACTTGGTGTAGAACAACTGATACCGTTGAGTTTTATCCTCCCGCTTTAATACAACATCAATTTCTTGATTACATAAACCTGCTCGGCATATTCATCCTCTTCCTCGTAGTACTCATCACCCCTATTAGGCTCACAACGAATTCCATCCTCTTCATCCCTCTCTACTAAGTTAACCCCTCTTCTATTAGGGCACTCATTAGACTAGTGTTCTAGTTGATTATAATGGTAGCACTTCCCCAATATAGGTTTCACATAAGAGTTGTTCTGTCTTTAAGAAATCCTCCATCTTAGTTAGCTTTTTATCTGTGGCTCTCTCTTCTTTCTTTTTAGTAACTACCCTTGGTAACTCAAATGTGGGTTTACTCTTCTCAATTACAAGCTTACTCGAACCTTCTACCCTGAACCTCTTACTTCCCCCATCAAATCTACTATTCTTCTCCTATAACATCCACTCAACCTTAAGAGCCATATTTTTAGTTTCATTCAAAGTACACATAACATATATCCTAATTTTGTCTCAAATTTGCAGTTTCAAACCATCCAAACATTTGGCCACCTACTAACCATCTCTCTCCCTCAGGTCATTCCTTTCTACTAACCGCATGAATTTCGTGGTACATTTATATACAATTCTCTATCTCTATCTCTATCGACACCTCTGATATTGTTAAAAAAGATTTACTCATAATTGGGAGGTAGGAAATCCGGGCTACAATAATTGTTTCATTCTATACTAGGTGTCGAGTCTAATTTTTGAATTCTCATTCCTAATCCGATCTAAACTAAACCCTATGCTCATCTAATCTAGATCCTCGACTTGAGTTAGGAATTTCGTTTGATTTTTGGAGTCGCCACCCAACTGTTGTTGGGGAAAAAGTGAATTAAGACTAAAGGAGCGGATTAGTCTTAATTTGGACTACTAGTCGTCGTTATTTCCTCTTCTCGTTTTTGTGAGAAGAGAGAAAGGGAAAACCAGAGTTTCTAAGTCCGGGGGCTAACCTATTAAAACCTATATGGTTACCACCTGATCTCCTAAAATTGTTCATCTTTAGAAATGTGGTTCATTGTGTTTCTATTAATTTTTGTTATGTCTTCGAATTTATTTTAGAAAAAGGATTTTTTCATTTATTTTATGGTTGACCCGAATGGGGTGCCTACGTACCTACTACTCAGGATCAAACAAGCCGTAGTTCGCTTTTTCTGAAAATCTTTAGTGCATTGGTGAATTTTAATTTTGAAATTTCTTTCGATTTATGTTCTTACCATTTTTTGGGATTTTTTCATAAAAAACTCTAAGCCTAAACTTGATTTCATTTTGAAAATGATTTTTGTAGGGAAAACATCAATTTTGATTTATTTGACGAAAATGATTTTTCTAAGTGCTAAAACTTATTTATTTATATTTTTTATTAATTTTTATGATTTTTTATGATTTTTTGTTATTTTTGTGATTTTTGAGAATTTTTGGGGATTTTTGTGGGTTTTGGGAATTTTTGTTGATTTTCGTGATTTTTGGGAATTTTTTTTATTATCTATCCTATTTGACATCTAAAATTTTATGATTCATTTTTCCTAATTTTTTTTATATTTTTTTTATTTATCTATTTATATTTTTCTACATTATTAAATTCTAGAAAAATCTAATTTCTACATTTTCCTATTTATTAAAAATAACACATAAATAAATAAATAAATAACTAAATAACAAAAAATAAATTAATTAATTAATTCAAAACAAATAAATAACAAAATTAATTAAATAAAAATAAAAAAATCCGGAAAATCCGACTTACCTGGATCCCGGGTCGGTGCGCGGTCGAGTCAGTCGGGTCGGATCGGTCGGACACGGCGGCAGGGTTGGCTCGTTCCACGGCGTTCCGGCGGTCTTTTACGGCGGGTGAAGTGTCGAATCCTAGCTTCTTGAGGGTGCTGAATCCGATGGTGGTGGCGGTTTACTCCCAGAAAGTCTCCTTGCGGTGGCTCAACTCCGATCGGCAGTCGCAACTTTGGGTTTCCTCCAATCTACACTCTTTTCTCTCTCTCTTGCAATTCTGATCTCTGTCTTGCTTCCTCATCTCCTCCTCTATTTATAGGCGCTTGAAACCGAGCTGGCCTTATGAGCTGGCTATCTGTCGACAGAAGCGTCTTGTTAGACTAGCAACTGTTTGGG
This sequence comes from Laguncularia racemosa, assembly GCA_037954665.1. NCBI lineage: Eukaryota > Viridiplantae > Streptophyta > Magnoliopsida > Myrtales > Combretaceae > Laguncularia > Laguncularia racemosa. The sequence continues at coordinate 21,980 of JBBMOL010002285.1, read as the reverse complement.
AAGGATGTTTCCGGAAAAGTGCCCCAAGAGCTGACTAATCGGGAGAATCTAGGAAAGTGCCCATATTGGGCTGACTAATCTTAAGATAGATTTTAAGAAAGTGCCCATCTTGGCTGACTAACCTATGGTAGTGTCTCAAAAGGTGCCCTTATGAGCTGACCCTGAGAACGGATTTTTAGGAAAGTGCCCATGTTGGGCTGACTAACCTTAGATAGGACTGTCTCAAAAGGTGCCCTTATGAGCTGACCCTGAGAACAGGTTTTTTCGGGAAAGTACCTATATTGGGCTGACTAACCCTTGGTAAAATTCTTAGGAAAGTGCCCATCTTGGGCTGACTAACCTTAGATAGAACTGTCTCAAAAGGTGCCCTTATGAGCTAACCCTGAGAACAGGTTTTTTTCGGGGAAAGTGCCCATATTGGGCTGACTAACCCTTGGATGGATTTTTAGAAAAGTGCCCCAAGAGCTGACTAACCTAAAATAGAACTGTCTCAAAAGGTGCCCTTATGAGTTGACCCTGAGAACAGGTTTTTTCGGAAAAGTGCCCATATTGGGCTGACTAACCCTTGGTAAAATTCTTAGGAAAGTGCCCATCTTGGGCTGACTAACCTTAGATAGAACTGTCTCAAAAAGTGCCCTTATGAGCTGACCCTGAGAACAGGTTTTTTTCGGGAAAGTGCCCATATTGGGCTGACTAACCCTTTTAAAGGAAATGTCTAGACACGTGCTTCATTATGAGTTGACTCATCTGGTACTTTTGAACATGCTTCTTACTAAGCTAGATGATGTGATGCCTTTCATGATGTGATGATAGTTACCTATTTTAATATGCTTGCCAGTTTATCTCGAATAGCAACCAAACAACTGAACCTTCGTGTTAGTTTGCTCCTGCTTCTTTTCTTCTTATCTTGACACTGAATTGAAAATCTTGATGTGCCTCCTTTCTTTATGCACAAAGCTCTTTCGACGGTAATGTTATCCTAATAATGCGCTCAGTTTTAATGCTTAGGAGTAGACAAAATTATATCACAAATTACATTAAGATTCATTATCATTTTAGTGTTTATCTTTCATTGACAAAGTGGTGGGTAATGTGTTTAGGTGTATTTATTGTGATGAGAATTGATTGGGATTGTTGACCATTCAGGGATATTAGCTTTACTTATAGAAAAGTAAAAACTCGACTCAACGAACTTTGTATCGAATATTGGCTTTTATAAACATTGGCAAAATTTCAATTCCCTTGCCTAAGGATAGTATATCTTTACAGCATCTGTGTTGACGGGATCTCTCAATTCTGGACCATCCATCTGAGTTAATATTAGAGCATCACCTGACAGAACCTTTTTCACCACATACGGGCCTTCATAATTTGGAGTGAATTTTCCTCTGGAGTCTTGGGCGTTCGGGAGAACTTTTCTTAGTACTAGATCGCCCTCTTTGAAGTACCGAGGTCTCATCTTCTTGTTGAATGCTCGGGCTATCCTCTGTTGGTAACACTAACCATGACATAGCGCGGTAAGTCTTCTTTCATCAATCAGATTCAGCTGATCAAGCCTTTTCTTTACCTAATCCGATTCTGTTAATTGAGTTTCTGACAAGATTCTGAATGATGGTATCTCGACTTCCACTGGTAGCACTGCTTCTGTACCATATACCAATGAGTAAAGGGTAGCTCCCGTAGATGTTCTTATTGAAGTCCTATAAGCCATGAGAGCAAATGGTAACATTTCGTGCCAATCTTTGTAAGTTGTTGTCATTTTTTCGATGATCTTCTTGATATTTTTGTTAGCTGCTTCTACTGCCCCGTTCATTTGAGGTCGGTAGGGAGTTGAATTTCTGTGGTTTATGTGGAATTGTTGACATAAACCTGTCATCGATTTATTGTTGAGATTGGTACCATTGTCGGTGATGATCGACTTAGGAACTCCATATCGGGCTATTATGTCCCTTTTTAAGAAGCGGATTATTACCCCTTTGTGACATTGGTATATGATGACGCTTCTACCCATTTGGTGAAGTAATCAATCGCTACCAGTATAAATCTGTGGCCATTGGATGCTGTTGGAGTGATTGGGCCGATTATGTCGATTCCCCACATGGAGAAAGGCCACGGCGCCGATAACAAATGTAGCTCGTTGGGTGGAGCATTGATCCGGTTTGCGTATACTTGGCACAAATAGCAGTGCTTAACATACTTTATGCAATCCGACTCCATGGTTAACCAGTAATACCCTAACCTCATGATTTTTGGGCCAACATGTAGCCGTTCATATGAGGTCCACATACCCCTTCATGTATTTCCTTCATTAGTTCGTATGCTTCATTTTTGTCCACACATCTCAATAGGGTGGTATCATATGATCTCTTGTAGAGTATAGACCCACTTAATAAGAAATGACTTACCAACCTTCTGAGCGCTCTTTGGTCATTCTTGCTAGCAATTTCAGGGTATTTGCCTTCTTGGAGGAAGGTCTTGATGTCGTGATACCAGGGCTTACCATCTTGTATCTTTTCAATTGTCAAACAACAAGCGGGCCGACTTTCAATGTCTATTTTCATCGGTTGAACTTCGGCTCCTCCTGTTATTTGAATCACAGACGCTAGTGTGGCTAGGGCATCTGCGAACTGATTCTGAATTCTCGGGATGTACGTGAAGGTGATTGCCTTAAACTCCTCAATCAGCTCTGTCAAGTGTTGATGGTACGGTACCAGTTTGGGGTCTTTAGTTTTGTATTCCCCTCTTGTTTGTAGTATGATGAGCGACGAGTCCCCGTACACCTCTAATTCGCGGATTCCCATTTGGCAAGCCATTTTGAGGCTAAGAATACATGCTTTATATTCTGCAATATTATTGGTATAGAAAAATGTAAGTCTTGTCGCTGCAGGGAATTGAGTGCCGTCTGGGGATATCAATACTGCCCCAACCCCACAACCGAATACATTGGCAGCCCCGTCGAAGAACAGTTTCCACCCACCATTCTGCTCTCTCCCAGAGTTTTCTACCGGCATATCTTCTACTGTTAATATGTTCTCATCCGAAAATTGGACTTGTATTTCTTGGGTATCTGTCTCGACAGGGTGTTCGGCCAACTAATCGGCTAAGGCTTGCCCCTTTATCGAGTTTTGATTTACATACGTGATGTCAAACTCAGGTAGAAGCATCTGCCATTTAGAGATTCTACCCATCAATGCTGGCTTCTCTGCCAAGTATTTCAAGGGATCATGTCTTGTCAACAGCTCAATATGATAGTAAAGGATGTATTGCCTTAGTCGATGCATGACCCAAATTAACGCACAACACGTCTTCTCCACCTCTGAGTACCTTTGTTCCCAATCTGTGAACTTCTTGCTCAAATAATATATGGGACGTTCTCTTCCCTCTTCATCTTTCTGCCCCAACACACATCCCATGGATTCGGGGAGTATGGTGAGGTATAAGAATAAAGGTTTTCCTTGTTTCGGGACTATCAAGATTGGGGGTTTTATAAGATAGTCTTTGATTGTCCTGAACGCTTCTTCACATTCGTCGTCCCATTCTATTGCGGCGTTCTTCTTCAACAGACGGAATAGCGGTCGGCATTTGTCGGTGAGTTGTGAGATAAACCGAGCTATATAATTTAGTCTCCCCAGCAAGCTTCTTACTTCTTTAGCGGAGCGTAGGGAAGGTAACTCTAATATGGACTTTACCTTGTCAGGGTCAATCTTAATGCCCTCCTAGCTGATGACGAACCCTAAAAATTTTCCCATTATAACCCCGAAAGTACATTTTTCCGGGTTTAACTTAAGCTGGAACTTCCTCAGTCGTTTGAACAATTTCCTCAGGATATCTATATGGCTTTCTCCTTCTTTGGATTTAGTTATCATGTCGTCGACGTATACCTCAACCTCACGAAGCATCATGTCGTGAAGTATGGCGATCATGGCTCTCTGATACGTTGCCCTGGCGTTTTTCAAACCGAAGGGCATGACTTTGTAACAGAAGGTTCCCCATGTCGTGATGAAGGTTGTTTTGGTCGTCTTCCTCGGCCATTTTTATTTGATTGTATCCTGAGAAACCGTCCATGAATGAGAAGGGATGGTTTCCCGCGGTGTTATCCACTAGAACATCGATATGAGGTAGGGGGAAGTTATCCTTTGGCGTGGCTTGATTTAAGTACCAAAAGTCCACACATACGCGCACTTTTCCATTCTTTTTTATAACGGGAACTACATTTGCCACCCATTCTGGGTAGTCGGATACTTCGATGAACCCTACTTCTAGTAGTTTCTTGACTTCTTCTTTGATTTTTAGCAAGATGCCGGGCCTAAATCTTCTTAGTTTTTGTTTTTTAGGTTTGACATCTTCCCTTATGGGAAGCCTGTGAACTACTATCGACTGGTCTAACCCTGGTATGTCACCATATGACCAGGCAAACACATCTGCATATTCGATTAATAGCTCGGTTATCTCACATTTTTGCTCGGCACTCAAACTGGTCCCGATTTTGAGGTTCTTAGGGTTTTCCATGCTTCCTAGATTTACTGTCTCCACAGGCTCGTCGATCGAGATTCCGCTTTGTTCATGTTTTAACCAATTTTCTTGTATTATTTCGTGGTCTAAGATATCGTCTTCAACAACTGACCCAGCAGCGTTGGGAACGATATCAGCGTTTTTACGTTCTACTTGCGCGAAATATCCCTGATGTTCGATGGTGGGAGATCTGAGTGACATAAAAAATGAAATCATATATAATAATAAAAGAAACAAACTATAATGGAATTCGATAAATAGTCTCAATAAAATTTGTTCAATGATTTTTTTCTACTCTTGAGCTAACCTAGCGCTATTAATAAAACGTAACTCTAAAATGTTCTGACAAAAGTATGTATATACTTCCCCGTAAAATATCTAAAAGGGAGAAATATAAACGTACACGTGGAGATAAATAATAATACGCATGTCTATTCCCTATCGTATACACGACCGTACCTCTAGGTCGTGTATATTTCTAGGCATGTGACGAGCGCAGTACACGACCGTGTCCCTGGCCGTGCCCGAACCCGTGTAAGCTTTTATGAAGATCTAACACGATACACAACCGTGTATCCACCCGTGTGTCAACCTGTGTCCGCCACGATGTCCGCATCAATTGCTCGTCCATATGAGAATGGACATCCAATTTCTCAACTCAACTCGCTCACTTTATCGCAACTTTATTGCCCACTACTAATCCCCATCGTCTGTTAGTCTATAACCAATCAGCACTTAGCATGCATGAATCAAGTCGACCCAGTCTAATTTCAATTTTATTCACATAAGTGTATACATACAAGGAGATGCTAAATAGTAACCCAAACAACATTTTAAGGGTGCTGTCCACTTACAAGGACCGCACCAATCAAGCATTAATATCATTTCTAATTATCTATTTAAGAAGGATGAATTGCAAATATATTTTGTTATATTTGTTTTAAATATGCTTAGACTCCTTACCTTAGTAAGTGCTTTTACAACTTTTACACCTTTTATTATTTTATCTTATATGTAAAAGTACGTTTCTTGAAGACTTAGCAGTCTGAATGCTTGATTATAAACAAGCTAAATATACAAAATTGAAATAAGTAAGCTAAATACGTCTGTCGATTGATGAAATTATAGTCGACAAGGCTATGTTATAATCTTGAAAATTAGATAAATAAATCAGTAAATATAGTAAGGTTGATTAAGAAATTGGTAGTTAGTTTATCTATAAAACAATATTTTAAATAGTTTTTTTTTGTAAAAACAACAAACATTATCACATTCATAAATGAAATTCAAAAAAAAAATTCTTTAAAAACCTTTTCTTTTTTCTCTATCTTAATTCTAGAAGTTCATTTTTTATTCAAACCAAAAGACCATATCATTTTCTTTTTCTTTTTTTTTAAATCAGGCTATGCCAGATGTAACATAGTACTCTCATTGATCTATTCTCTTTTTTTTCTTTGGAACTCTGTAAATATGCTGATACACTAGCTAATGTCTCTACAGTCTTACTCGTTCTTTACCTAAATTTTGAGGTTTCACTGTTGCTCTAGTGCTGTATTGATCTGTGACCAAAATCTATATTGCAATTATCACAAGAAATTTTCTGCCTGATTTCCTCCAAACCCAAAAGGTTATTATTACTTTAATTGATCTAGCTGTAAAAGGAATACTATAAAACACTAATTAACGGGATCCATGTCAAATTATAAATCTTAATCATAAGCTAACGGAAAAATAGCAGCTCTATCTAACTTTTGAGCAATTTACAGTAGGGCAAAAATGGACAAGGAACAGGAGGAACACACCCAACCCAACTAGCCCTTTGTGGCTGTGCCTTGTGTCTACAAAAGCTTCACGTGGCTGAGCTTGATGACACAAACCAACAAAAAAATATTAAAGGCACCCCACCCCAAAAAGCCGAAAACAGAGATGGCCATAGTTGACCTTTATTTTACCTAAAGAAACAAAAGCAAGATGATTAGGGGTAAAATTGGGGATAGATTAATTGACGGTGATGATGAGGTTTGGGTCTTTTCGAATTGTAGAGAATCAACGGCTAGTGGCATGTTCTCCTGATCTGGACTGCACTTGGACTCGTGTGGTGGGTAAGTACTGTACATCAAGGCCCTCAAGACCGCCGAAACGGTGGGTATGTATACCGTTTTGTTACGTGCTAGAAGCCAGGTCAGTCCCATCAGCTGACAATCCTTGTCGAACATCTTGCTTACCCTGTCGCCGGGATCTCTGGTTCCGTTCCGATGTCCTCCTTTCAGCTGTGCGACAACATATATACATGCAACATGTTTTAGTTATTATATAGGTTTCCGTTAAAATAAACTTTAGATACCAACTCTATAACTTAACTTTAATTAATTAAGGCTTAATTAGAGTTTTACCATAAGAAATAATATAGTTTTTTTTTTTTTTAAGGTTCAGAAGATATAATATAGATTAACGAAGGATATTGCTAGTGAAATTTTTTAAGTTATCACATTATGAAAAGTTTAGGGATTGCTTTAACAAATACAAATGCACAGGATTTTAATTGTACAATAAAATAGTTTGAGGGTTTATCTTTGTTTTTGTTTTCCTAATGTAATAGCTATTCGGCGAAAACAAAAAAAAAGTATTTACTAATTTTGAAGAAAATTCACTTGTATAACTGCGATTTAAATATAAAAACGATCACATAATTTAAGAGCATCGGAAAATCTCCCTATGAGTCATCCAACAATTATGTCATATCCATTAAAAAAATGTAGTAGATTCCAACACAAGATGATTATAATATGCAGCCAATCATACTTTAGCACTTTACTTTATCAAAGCCCAAAAGGACAAAAAAATACATCACATTAGCTTCATTTTTTATAAATTGAAGCTCCCGAATCACGATAAATAATTAACTGACAATGATATTACTTATACGAAACATGCTCCATGTCTGATCACTTTCCCAAAGACAAGATTATATTATTACACAACCAAATCTTAATATATATATCTAACCTTAGTGCCCCATTGGTGGAAGTAACTAGGAAGAGCAAACAAAGAAGTGAAATGGCAAAGTGTTTTCAGGGTTTACAAGGAATGCTTTTGGAGAGGTCACTTTCCAAACCCTAACAGACGCACTTCGGTTTGTTCCACAAAGAGGCCATAAAAAGAAAAAAAGAGAAAGAAAGAAGATGACACTTCAGTTCGCTTCACATTCATACCTTAGCACAAGCCATGTGCTTTTTATCACCAGGTAATTTCTACATTATATTATTCCACACCCAAATGGCCCGCACCACATATTATATAAATTGCATACCGATGACTAGGTGCAAAAATACAGATCAACAGCAATATGGGGGCACATAATTTTTATAACCCAAACAGTCCATTTATATCCCCATCAGACTCAACAATCCTTCTAGTCCTTTTTGTATAGCGATCCATCATTACAAAATAAGAAAAAAACAACATATATATATAATGTTCAAAAAATAAGACTAAAAAGAATTAAAAAATAAAAGGGTGCTTTGGAAGCTAATGATACAAAGTTAAATTTAATGATCTGAAAAGTTTTAAGGATTAAAAAAAAAAGAAAAAAAATACTAAAGAGCAAGAACAGATGATAAAAAAAAAAAAGCGAGCATAAGCCAACAGACGAATGATTACAAAAATATGGAAAGAAATAATGCTATAATAAACCCTAAATGAAATGAAAATTGACAATGTTAACTTAAATTTAAGATATAAGGTTGTATATATTACAAAATAAAAAATGCAGGATAAAAGAAGTACGCGTACTGTTATGTTACATACGTACCTTGTCAAGAGCACCAAGGCACTTGGTACAACCACTGTACGATGAATTCCTACAACTCTTTTCCAAACCCTTAACAGCAGCAGTTGGTGTAGCATTCCTAAACGACCCAGAATGCGTGACATTAAACGCCGCAGGACAGCTCAAGGACCCAATCTGGTGCAACCGAATCCCACAGAAGCACAGAACGATGTCGCAACTTGCGTTTGGCTGGGGAAGGTGCACGTTCTTCTCAACAAGCGCCGACTGCAACGAGTTGACACATTTCTGAGAATCATCAGGGACCATTGGAAGTGTCTCATCTGGCGAGGATGGTGACGAGGCAGAAGGTGGTGGTGGGATTTGGAGAGCGTACCGCGCGTGCGCAGCGAAGAGCCACGCGGCTAGGACGGGGCAGCAACGGCTTCGGTCTAGGTTTCGGCCGCAAGCTTCGGCTACGCCACCGAATAGTTCGGCGGATAGGTCGAGTTTGCATATCTGGGCTTGTGTCTGAACCGGGAAGGATGGAACTGTATTGGACTGGTCGTGGGGTTGAACCGGTTCGGATAGTAAACCAGCTAGAGAATACTCAAAGTAGAAAATGCTTGATGAGAAAACGAGGAATTGGAGTGCGTAGAGAAAGGTTGAAGGTTGCATCTTCAGGTTAATTCCGTGGAAGTGTCAAGTGTGTGATGTTGTTTTAAGGGTGAAACTGAAGTAGGTTGTGGTGATTTCAGTGGGAAAGTTGAGTTTTTTTTCAATGAGAAGAAAAGTAGGAGGAAAGTTTTGGATGGTTTCTTACTCGGAAATTGAAGCAAAAAGTGTAAAATCAATAGTCCTAAAGATTAAAGCTTTGGATGATTTGCTTTTGGTGATGGGTTGTTGCCTTTTGGTAAATAAATGATAGCTTCTTTTTGCTACTGTTTTGGGCTCGATGAAAGTGTGTGTAGCTTCTTTTAAGGTTTTCTTTAGGAGGAGGAGGAGATGCAGGAGATATTCAAAGGTTGTTGTTTGGGACACAGAATCTTTTCTCTACCGACTTTGCTTGAAGAACTGAAAATGGAGGATTATTATTATGCCCTTTTTTCCTCTCTCTCTCTCTTTTTTTTTTTTTTTTACTTTTCTTCCTCAGTCACACATTGAACGGACAATGGACATGCTGGTACACATACAGTGCAGTGTAGAGGTGATTTGAAAGGAAAGAGAGAGAGAGGGAGGACGCTGGCCGTGTGTGTGTAAGATAAGATGCCCTTCGTTCAGCAATCACAGGGCTAAGAGAGATAATGCGTGTGTTGTGTGTTTGGTGGAGGGAACGAAAGTGTCTGACAGCGACAATTTGGCAGCTTATGGATTTGCGTTTGCTATTTACCTTTTTCACTCTGTATAATGCTAAGTGCTAATGCTGATATGAAAGGGTTACTTTTTCTTTCTTTTTCCTTTTTATGTTTAAAATAAATAACGCTTTCCTCTAAAGTCTATTTTGCAAGTTGCTTTTGTGGTCTAGGCTGTGATTGGGAAAAGAAAATGTTAATTTGAATTTATAAATGGAATGCACCGTACCTTTGAGAAAATCCTATTTCTATGATATGAAAAAGTATGGTTTATATAAGCTATTTCCTATTTTATAAAAATGAGAAAAAATTATTTTTTTTATTGAGTTCTTTCTCATTAAAAAAAAGAAAAGAAAAATTGGAATATGATAAAAACTTAAATTTGTGTCAATTCTCTTAGGGTAATAATACATTTTCATATAGTTATTTCTAAAATACTAAATTACTCATTCATGTTTATGGTCATTGAACATTTTTTTAGTTCATTATTAAAGTCGATTCAACTTTGCAATTACACTGAAATATATAATTGTATACACAATGCCGAAGTAGTATATCAATTATCAAGGTATTTTAAAAATATAAATTGAGAAAAATATTCAAATTAAATATTATATATGATTCTATTGATTAAAATCATTTCAAACCCAATTTGACCTCACTTGTTGAATCGGTTTAATCATAATCCTTGACTCAGGATGAGTTGATAATTTGAACTCAAAAAATTATTGGTGAAGATCCATTTAGATCCGATCAACTCATACGGTCCAACCTTGATCTAAATAATTTAACAAATCATAATGTATATAAAAGTTTTTAGAAATATTGACAAAAAAAGTTGAAACTATATCATACGAAAGGAAAAATAGTAAAATACTATCTACTAAGTATACTTAAACATCAAAAGTCCAAATAGTAAAATTGAACCATTTTTTCTCACTTGATACTATTGAAGATACAAGAAACGATTAACAAATATTAAAATAAAGAGATGATGATAATAATTAGACTACATTTAATCAAACCATCAATTCAAATATACAGTTCGGGCAATATATGTATGTATGTATTTATTTAAACATGCAATTTATCAAATTGTATTCTTATTTCCATTTAAATTTATATGGATTTGATCCAATTTTGATTTATTTGAGTATATGATATTGTTGAAACCTTAGTTCAAACCTTCAACCCTTAACCCTAGCCTTAACCTAAGTTAAAGGCCAATTTGAATTTGACTACCTTGATTAAGATAATATTAATATAATAGAGATTAGAGATTGGGTGTAATATGTATGGTTCTTTTTGAAAAATTGCATCATACATGTACTTTATGTGTGAAAAGTCTTTCAAAATTATACATATGGAAGATATGGTTCAAAATAAAAGGAATGGTGCTAGAATTAAATCACTTTTTTTTTTAAATTACCTCACTTTCTCTTCATTTTGGGTGAAACAACAAAAAATAAGCTAAATCAAATCTAATTCTATACTCTCTGATTCTTTTCTTTCTCTAACCTTTCCTCATTCCAAACATAGTGCTAGTTGCCATTCATCCTTCTTTCCTCATTTTTCAATGTGATACCAAATAATTGCAATGGTTAGTACTTGTTGCAACTATGCTATTAGGTAACCTAAAGTGCTATTTTGATCCATTACTTAATTTAGCTATTCGATTGGGTTAAATTTTAACAAAAATAAACAAATAACTAAATAAATAAATGGAGCAAGATAGAATTTAGGATTCAAATTGATCCTTCCCGAGTAGCGGTACCAATTTGATACACCATTAAGATCGATTGATGGTTTGTCTAAGCTATTTGGGCAATGAGGAAGTGTTAGTAAATCACATTCAAACTAAGAATTGTACAAGAATATAGAGGTGCATTCTTTAAAAAGTTATATACATCCTATACAAAGTTTGTTATGGATTATGTGTACCCCTCATGGGATATAACTAAGTTTTATAAGAACAAGAAGTGTCAATTTTGTTGTTCCTAACCCCCACATCAATTCAATTAGTTTCAATGCTTCGTAGTTTCTCAATCTTTGGACATTGATAAGGAGAGAGAGGTTTTAGGAAACCACTAATAATAATCTATATAATAACTAACTCATGGTATAAGTTTTAACAAAATACACTATTTCTTATACTTCTAAAAGGGCATGTCTATATGATTTGATTACTAAAAGTTGTTTCTAGTTATTTGATTTAGCTAAATGGATAAGAACTTCTAATTGTGATAGATTACATATGTGTTGTTTGAAATGATGCATCGATTCAATTAAAAGCCAAAAATTGTGATCACATACAAATATCTATAGAAGAAACATTGTTTGGATCTCACATACTTCATTTGAACAAGTGTATTCAATAAACTCTCTTCAAGCTATCAACATTACTTCTTTTGAAACCTACTCAATGAGATTTGAATAAAGTCCCTAACTCACAAGATATTAGAAAACAAAGGAGTACGCTTCATGGAATTTCATACATGAGATTCCAATAAAGAGCTTACATGCACATCCACCTCTGAGTCTCATGCATGAGATTTGAATGTTCTTTTATCATATCAATTCTTGACTTGATGAGTTGTTAAGCTCTTGATGCTTTCAAATTTCATTTGAACTAAGGATAAATAGATACGGCATTTCGGTAAGCGTTTTTAGTAGAAATTATTGATGTACATATTCAATTTGTGTTTTTATAACTTATTTTTGAAATAAAATTTTTAAATATTTTATTTTGTAAATTTTTTTAAAAAAATTACATTATTTTAGTGGTTTCATGGTATTGACTAGGGTATTATAGGAAGGGAGGAGGGCATCCTAGGAATTTGATGTTTCTGACTCTTTGTTTTTTTCCAGCAAACAGTACCTCCTCAAACGGCTGAAAGCGTGAAGGTAGCCACCGTCTCCTCAGATTTCAGACAAGAATCGTGCGATGTGCGTGACTGACATCCAACGGAGAAAGCATCCAACCTCAACCCAACTTTTATGCTTTTGTTTCTGCATTCAGCATCCTATCTCCATGCCCCCCACGAACATTGAAGATAATTTAAAAAACGAAATGCAGCACTCAAAGAGAGAAAGGTGTAGTTTTAAAATTCTAATTCACATGGAATGGGTATTTTTGCTTTTCTTAACGAGAAATCAAACACTTTCATATCATTTATGAAAGAAAGATAACAACAATCCTCCTTATACTAAATTGAATCCGCAGCAACTCGATCGTTGGCACAAAATAAGAAAACCAATATTCACCTCTTCATGGAATGGAAAAAATCATTAATAAAAAATCACGAATCCAGTTGGAGAATCCACTATGAAAGCTCGGTAGAGTGCTTGTGTAAATTTCTTTTTTTTAAAAAAAAGAAAAAAAAATATATCTAAAGATAATTGATCCCATCATTCTTGATTATTGATAACTGATGGTTGCTAAATATATGTTTCCATCTTTATTTATTTATTTGGATTCAGTCGCAACGTTAGAAAACATTGAATATGATACTAAGGATGTTGATTATGTACTTTATAAAAAATTTAAGTATATAAAATAATAAGAATACTTTTCTTTTAATGCTTAATATGCAACAACAAGGATAATCAATAACAATTTTCTTATTTATCTATGTACTTCCCTTTTTAAAATTTCTAATCAAGTTTACTAACTTATGAACTAGATTTAATTAAGCCATCAATTACATTTTCTCTAGTAAAGAGTTAACTTTTAATAAAGTTCAGGAAAATTGAGACGACAAAAGTAAAATTGATAAAATAAAAAAGATTAACTTTGCACCCTCTCCAATAAACAACGCTTCTTTTTCTTTTTCTTTTTTTTTTTTTTGGTTTTGTTTTTGGGGGCAAACAACGCTGACATATATGCGCAGGAGTACTTACAGGCTGTCTGAGCTTAGCGAAAGTTAACGGCTATTAAGGGAAAATGCAATAGAGATTTGATGGACAAATTTTTAAAATGTGGAAGGATTTGAATCAAAATTTTATAAGTTGGAAAATTATGATAAGACAATAGAATAAGTTTTTTTTTTTAAGTATTGTATGAACTTTTTAATAAAAAAGTATTTCTAATAGATTCATAATCGATTTATAAGGGATTTTAATTGAGATTTATCTCTTATAAATAATTTATTTAATTTTTTTTAGTATGAGACTTTTCTTATTTGGTAATTAATATAAATTACGAAGATTTTCATATTTTAAATATTCTCCAACACTTGCCCTGACACTACTCTAAATTTATATCCATAACAAACTTATCTAACCACCTTATCGCACTCTAATTTTCTGGCCTCACTTACTCGCTAGCCTAAGATATACATGGGTTGTGACACCACTAATACCATTCAGATCACCAAAGTTTACGGATTCATATGTATTCTTATGTTTTATTTTTGAAGGCTGGCTACCTAAGATTGCTATACACTTGTGCACTGAGATAATTGAAGAGGAATTGGGTAAATTTATATAAGATCCTATACACTTTGTCCTATTCATATTAGTTTAGTTTCCCCCTAAACAATATACTGAATACTGAATTCCTTAAGGTTCATTTTTTTCCAGAGAATAGTTCCTTTTAATATTGTGACGTTGATGTCATAAAATAATACAGAAAGATAAATATAAAGTGCTAATGGCACTCGTGCCTATTAATTCTCACCAAAAGTCACTTTGGATCGAAAGCCTACAACTTTATCTCCAATACTTTTCCCCCACTTTTAGCTTTATCTATATTATCAAGCATTTTTCGACTTAACACTATATGAGGCATATGATCTTTAAAGAAAAAAAAGGTAGCAAAACTGCGGTTTTGCATAAAATAAATATCTGAAAAGGCATTTGAACTTAGTGTTTCACCTTGGTTCTATGGTCTGTTTCAGGCATGGTCCATACTCCATAATCCCACAAAAGGAAAAGGAAGGGGTTCACCTTTTTCTACTTCTAACCAGTAACCATACCAGAATATCAGTGACGTATCATCATCATTCAGACGAAATAGATAAAACAGAGTTAAAAAAAGATATTAGGGAATGGAGCTTGGCAAGTCGTGGAAAAAGGTGTAATCATGGCGTTGCAAATCGGAGTTGATGGGCCCAAAAAGATCTTCCGATGGTATGCCAGTCCAGTCACCACCAGAGAGAAAACTGAGTGGTTCTTGGGGCTTTGCCCAGCTTTCCTAGCTTTACATACTCAGATTTCAGAAACAATCAGACGTGAGAGAGGTCTACAGCTAAAACGATGCAGGTAGATGTTGCACAGTTCAGGTGCCCAGGTGTCGCTAGGCTACGAAATTTTTACACCCCAGACGGCCAGTTGCGTTTGGGATGAAGAATATGATTTGATGAGTTTCTTCTTCAATATGAGATCGGACTTCGGGGAGAATCAAAATTTCCATTTGGCCATATCTATTTTAAGTCAGTCACAGTGTATCGGTCCCCCTAGTGAAGCTTTTATTGATCAAGCAGTACAACTATTAATTATCTCCTCAACACAATGGGCATGGCTAGCCCTCCTTATATTCTTATTACCGATTCCAATCCTACCCTCTCACAATTTCTAGTCCAAATTTATCATATAAACCTAGGAAAATAAGTTCCCAAGAGTGAGCTAAAAACCCAGCAAATAAAGCAATTTGCCGCACATACAAAAATATGTCAAATTGCACACAACTTAATTATTGTATGCATTAATCAATAACATGCAACAACTACAATTTAATTTATCTCGTTTAGTATGGATCTATTGCTTTTTGGAGTCATTTTTCGAAATATGAATCGTACAATCTCATGAGTCATTTTAAAATTGTTGAGCAAATATACAAAGTTCTTTTTAGGCAACATAACACTCAGTCCATTATTCATCATCTATCCACACACAATAACTATTAATAGCATAATATTAAGTTCATCAACTAAACATAACATGGACAACCAACAAGCAAACAATAGTAACTTACATGCTTTTCTGCAAACTTTATCTTGCTCTTTACATTATCAAAATATCCTATAATTTAATCAATAAATCTCATAAACTTTAATATGTTACTTTAATTTTTTAAAGATTATCCTAAGGTTTTGGATTTTTTAAAATTAATTGAGAGTTATTTAAAATAATATTTTAGTATTTTATTGTTTTTCAATCAATTAAATAGGATAGACACTCAACTTCATGTTATCAAGAGCTAATCAACTAGATGCATAAGGTGGTTGGCTGTTTTGTAACATGGTCAACTAAATTTAGACAAATTGTATTTTTTTTAGTTATTTATATACATTTAGACTAGTTATTTGTATACATTTAGACTAGATATTTATAGAGTTAAGTCTATGATTTAATCTTTTGTCTTCAAATATGTTTTTATTAATTATCCAATTGACGCTATTTGTCTTCTTATCTTGTTTCTTAAATCTTAACTATCATCTAGGTTTTATCTTATGTCCACTATGATCAATTAACTATCTCATCATTATATATCATAAACCCTAAAATTATTAATTAAAAGACCAACTTATTTATGAAAAATCTATTTTAAAATAAAAACCATATTATAATTTTATTAAGTTATTCATCCTTCTCTAGAAAACTCTTAACTCTTCCTAATCTTAAAAATGATAAAAATTAGAGTTTATTAAACTCTTAACTCTTCCTAATCTTAAAGGCTGACAGCCTTCATTCCAAAGGCGGCAGTGTTGAGCACAAAAGCTACCGATTTCATCAAATTTGGGGCATTTATCAACAATCTCCACCTTGCTACGAATTTGGTCATTCTTGTTTATCTCTAAAACTTCAACATACAATAAGAAATGTTTTCCTCCTCTTCCATAAACTTCAAAAAGTAACTATCAACAACCAATACCAACCAAGTTCAAGCAATATTCAAACTTGGTCATAGGAAGTGTTTTTGTCAACATGTCAGCAAGATTATTATGAGTGCTGACTTTACTCACCACAATTTCACCACGAGCAATAATATCACAAACAAAGTGATATCTAATATTGATGCGTTTTGACCTCTTATGAAACATTTGATCCTTTGTGAAGTAAATTGCACTATGACTATCACAATTAACAGTAATAGTCTTTATGTCATCACTGAGCTATCTAAATAATCCCTGCCATAGTTGTCAAAATCGCGAGTTAACTCGCACGTTTCTACGATTTTATGAGTTGGTGAATACATTCTTAGTCAACTCGCATGTAAAAACATTTTTGAGGTAAAATCGTAGTAAAATCGCGATTTTGAACAGTAAAATCGTCAAAATCGCGATTTTACTACGTTTCCACTGAATCCACAATATTGCAAAACTAAGTAAAATTTCAACCATTCGAATCCGAATAAACAACATGCTCATCGGTCATCACACCTCTCTTGTCAGTATGTTATGTTACATTGAAGTCTTTGTGTTTGTGTTCGTTGATTGTTAGTCTTCTTGTTCCTATTTGTGATCATGTTCGTATTAAAGCACTCGTGTTTGATTGCTACAACTTTTCTTATTTTAACTAATATTTTTGTAATAGTAAATAAAATAAAGGGTAAATAACTTTAACTTTATAAGAATTTTTTAGATATTTAATTTTATAGGAAAGATATAAATATATTTATATTTCTATCTTTTCAATATATCATTCTCATAGTTAAGTAAATGTGAGATATTGTTAAGTAAATATATTTTGAATTAATAATCATGAATAGTGCAAAAATTTACCTAGTAATATATAATTTTGAAGGTTTTTCTTATTATAGTATCCTCTTTATTATGTACTTTTGGTTAGTAGTTATTTGTTATTTTTTAATATTATTCATTTCTAATGGTATATCTTCGTTATCAATTTTTATTTATTAGTAATTTCTTAAAGTCACAATTGATTTTTAAATTTTATCTATTATCTTTTAGTTTTTGTATATATAATTAGGTGAAACTTGTTTTATACATGATTTATCATTTTAAAAATAAAATATCTATATTATACAACTTATGCTCGATTATCTATATTATTATTGCAAATTTGCAATTTATGGCTAAAATAAATACTTAATTTCCTTATTTCTATTATTTATTATATTTTTTAATGAATATTGTAAGTAAATTTATAATATTTGGAAGTTATTTTACATAGGTTGTAGAAACTTACGTTTCTATGTTCAGTTTCTACGTTCCGATTCTACGTACCCCTTAGCGATTCTACGTAAAATCGTGATTTTGACAACCTTGATCCCTGCAACAAAATAACTTCTTTAAAAGCTTCTATGATGGCCACATATTTAGCTTCAGTAGTAGATAGAGCTACTGTAGCTTGCAATGTGGCTTTCCAACTAATGGCATAACCTCCAAGTGTAAAGATATATCCTGTGAGAGATCTTCTCTTATCTAAATCTCCACTAAAATCAAAGTCCACAAAACCAATAAGACCATCTCTAACTTTACCAAACTGTAAACAAATATTAGTAGTACCTCTTAAGTATCTAAAGATCCACTAAGCTGCTCTCCAGTGTTCTTTGGCAGGATTTGCCATATACCTGCTAACAACACTCACAACATGTGACAAATCTGGGCAAGTACATACTATACTATACATAAGAGATCCCACAGTGCTAGAGTACGGAACCTTTGACATGTAATTTATTTCTTCATCTGATTTAAGAGATTAAGTAGACAAAAGCTTCAAATGAGATGCTAAGGGAGTATTGACAGACTTAGCATTCATCATATTGAACTTGCAAAGTATCTTTTCAAAGTAACCCTTCTGATTAAGAGGCAACATTCTTGATTTTCTGTTTCTTATAATTTCCATTCCAAGTATCTTCTTTGCTGCTCCCAAATCTTTCATATCAAACTCTCTACTCAACTGGGTTTTAACCCTTTCAATCTCTCTTCTATCTTTAGCTACAATCAGCATATCATCAACATATAATAATAAATAAACAAATGATCCATCATCACATTTCTTAAAATAGATACAACTATCATAACTACTTCTCCTGAACTAATGACAAGTCATAAAAGAATTGAATCTTTTATACCACTGCTTGGGTGATCGCTTTAACCCATAAAAGGGATTTCTTCAACATGTAGACATGGTCTTCCTTTCCTAAGGCCACAAAGCCTTTTGGCTATTGCATGTAAATATCTTCCTTAAGCTCTCCATGTAAAAAATCAATCTTTACATCTAGCTGTTCTAATTCAAGATCTTGCAAGGCTAAAATACCCAAAAGCTGTGTTTTACAATAGGAGAAAACACATTAGTAAAATCGATACCTAGTATTTGACTGTAGCCTTTTGCGATTAGTCTGGCCTTGTATCTGGGTTCTTCAATACCTGGTGCACCTTCTTTTTTCTTATAAACTCATTTGCACTTAACTGTTTTCTTCCCTTTAGGAAGCTTCACCAAATCCCAAGTATTATTTTTCTAGAGGGATTCCATCTCTTTTTACGTTGCAATCATCCACTTGTTAGAGTCTTCACAATTAACAGCCTCTGTGTAGTTGCATGGCTCCTGATTGGATTAAACATCCTCTGCAACATTTAGAGCATAAGCTACAAGATCCGCCTTTGCAAATCTCTAAGGTGGTCTAACTTCTCTCCTAGGCCTATCTCTAGCAATAGAGTATTGTGGCTGAGAAGGCATAGAGACAGGACTATCCTTTGTCTATGATAAAGGCTGAATAGAAGTCTTTGATTTAGAATCTGAAACCAATTTCAACTCCACCTGCATTAATGATTTCTGCTTGACTTCACCAGATGAAGGGTTAGATGACAAATCAGATAACATAGACACCTCATCAAAAATGACATCTCACTCATTATGACTTTCTTCAATTTAGGACAACACAGTTTATACCCCTTGACACCAGGTTTAAAACCAAAGAATATACACTTAAATGACCGTGGTTCAAGCTTTCCATTATCAACATGTGAATATGCAGGACAACAAAAAATTTTCAATTCAGAATAATTACCAGGAGTGCCAGACCATACTTCAACTGGAGTCTTCTTTTCTATAGTTGTTGATGGAGATCTATTTATCAAGTAATATGCTGTAGAAGCAGCTTCTACTCAGAATGACTTTGGTAATCTTGCATTCGAAAGCATACACCGGACTTTCTCCATGATAGTTTCTTTTCATGTGCTCTGCTACCCCATTTGCTAAGGTATGCTAGGAACTCTTAAGTATCTCAAAATTTCCCCTCTGCTTTGCATAGATTATTAAAAATGTTTAGAACAAAACTCTAACTCCATTATTAGTGCATAAACGCTTTACCTCTTTTCTGTTTGCTTCTCAATCATTGTTTTCCATTCTTTAAATGTGGGTAAAAACATCGTTCTTTTGCTTTAAGAAGAATACCTAAACATGTTTGGAAAAATCATCTGTAATAGTTATCATGTAAGCAGCACCTCCACTAGATGGCACTCTCAATGGCCTCCAAAGATCAAAGTGGACATAATCCAGAATACCCTTTGTATTATGTGTACCTATGGTGAATCTGACTCTTTTCTATTTTCCAAACACCAATGTTTACAAAATTTTAACTTACTGATGTTTTGCCCCTCAAGTAGACCTCTTCTACTCAATTTAGTCATGCAGCTTCACTATATGCCCTAGATGCATATGCAGAGTTTTTTAGAATCTTCATCTGACAAGGATGAAGAAGTAACGGTAACATCACCTGTAACAACTGAACCTTGCAAAACATACAAGTTAACAACTTTTTTTTGCCCTTTCATCACCACCAATGATCCCTTATTGATCTTCAAAACTCCACCTTCATTGGTGTACTTGTACCTTTAGAATCAAGAGTACTAAGAGAAATCAAATTTCTCTTCAAGGCAGGAACATGTCTCATATCACCAAGCGTCTTGACAACACCATCATACATTTTAATTTTAATTGTTCCAATACCTGCAATCCTACAAGAAGCATTATTGCCTAACAAAATGACACCCTTAGAAATCTTTTCATATGTTGAAAACCAGTCCAGATTTGGACACATATGAAAAGTACAGCTATAATCCAAGATTCATTCCTAACTAGTTTGTGAATTGTTGGAAACAAAGGAACTCACCATAGCTAATTTCTTCAGCAACATCAACTTCACAAATTTTCCTGGCTGTTTCTCCTTTTGGTTATCATTATCTCTTCTGTTCTTGTTTTACAATTTATAATATTATGATTTTATATGTCCTTTTTTCTTGCAGTAATTACAAGTTTTATTCTTATTTGCAGACTTCATTGCCGCTTGAATTCCAACTAGAATTTCTATCCCGACTCCTTCTTGAGTTAACAAGACCTTAGCCTAGACTTTGTTCCATAACTAGAGTTTTCATCTTTTCATAAGAGGTAAAGATCATAAACATTTCCATAATAATTTATCATGAATTTCAAAGATTTATCTCTAAAATTGAATATAAAGAAAGGGAACGTAAAAAAATAGGTTATTGGTATGAGAATTTATCCCCAAAATTACCCCTTGATAAATTTAAACTCTTGTGAATAGCCCTTCCCTATAATGGTTCACCACAAAAACCCTTTTTTAATCCCTTGGGTAGAGAATTACTCATTGTAATGGGGCCTTTTATAACCATTTTTCGTGGCAATAAATAGCCTCTATTGTGGCAAGCAGCATATTGGAATATTAATCTCTTAGCCTTGAAAGCCCTTTTAAAAAATGAGTGAGTTTTTAATTGAAAGTAGGTCTTTTTCTCTTTTTAAGTATTTCAGTATTTACTTTTTTTAATTAAATATTCATCATAATTGTTTATTCTTTTAATTAAATTTTCTTTAAAAAAAAATTTATGCAATTCAATAAATTTAAATTTTAAAACTTAAAATGTAAATTTAAAAATCAAAAAAATTAAAAACTTTTTAAAATAAAACAATTAGTCATATAGATAACGCTAATAGGGAAATAAAATTGAAAATACTATTGAAATTGTGTTTATTTTTTAAAAATATTCAAGATTAGTTTTAAAGTGGTGAGTGAAAAAAATAAACAAGTAAAAATTTCGCTAACTGGGTAAGAGGGTTATGAATTAGGCAAGCCCTGATTGACCACTAGTTGGTCATGTAGATTACCCCAAAAGGGGTTTTGGTTAACCACTATGGTTATGGTCGATCGCTAAAGTCTCCAAATAAACCTCTAAGGTTGTGGTCAACTGCAATGGGTTCCCTTTAAAATGTAAGTGAGTCGAGTAGAGATGATACAATATTGAACTCAAGTTCAAGTTCAAGTTCAAGTTTGATTTAGAATTTCAAAAAACCCTTTAGCTTCATTCGAACTTAATCGAGCCCAAAGCTTTAAGTTTTTAGCTTTAAATTGGAATTTTAAATTTCAA